>JAODAL010011371.1:0-100351 GCA_025379985.1 Phyllomedusa bahiana
AGTTGTTAGGGTGAGTCGCCGAGAGTGGGTCGCCCTTTTCGGGGGAGTGCTCTATCTGGATAGGACTGTATAGTGATAGCGATAGTGCTTTTTCTATTATATGGTATATACTGGTCCAATGGGCAACGGATTACTGTGACAAGGTCTTCAGAACTGTGAGTTTTTTACCACATTTTCCTCCCTCTTATAGGGGCACTTCTCCCTGCTAATAGGTATGTGGTACAATGTCTTTTTTGCTATGATTAGCTAGACATTGTCCACTTGCTTTGTATTTAGGTTCTGATATACACCGGGTACTTTATACATATACAGTTGCATATTTGTATAGTGGCTATATGTGTGAGGCCATTTTTATATATAAAGGATAATTATTGTAATGCATATCTATTAAAGATTATTGTTTTAGGAATTTTTCTTTTGATCTGTGAGATAGTACAATCCTTTTGGACAACTTTTCTATTGCCAACTTACATAGGCAGCACTTCAGCATTGCATTTTATAGATAATATCTAACATGGCTCAGTGAAATATTCAGTATATTTTTGGTATATAGGAAGGATCCCTTGTACCAACAAAGTCAATGATATTAGGCACCACTGTTTAATTACAATATTGCAAATATTTATATCTAATCATGCGAGAATGTGCAAATGTAGCAATATATGTGAGAAAAGAAACCCAATGTTCCTACTAATGTTATTGAGTTCATCTGTGGAGGTCCCAAAGGGTCAACTGCATCCACATATAGCTATATAACAGCGAGAAATGTCAGAATATGATAATTTTGTCAAGTGAAATGTGTTGTTACAATTTTTTCATCATATTATGCACACATTTTAAGAGATGCTATGGACCTTCAGAAGGGTATAGTTTTTATTTAAGCTATATATCACTTTGTTCACCGCAGGCAAAAAGGAATGGTCATTATTAATTTAAACTATAATGAATGAGGACATTTTTATAGCCACAATGTACCTTAGCCAGATTACAGTAATAATAGTGGCCAAGTAGTATTTAATAAGTAATACTTTCGGTAGATAAAACTATCATAATAACAGTGCCATGCTGTGATCCAACCCTGACATATAGTAAAAAGGTTGTGTTGTCTAAATACCGTACCTTTGAGAGAAGGCATAACTCCTGATACGATGAAAGAACCAGATGCATTGGCAGCTGGCCACAGAGTGGCACAGAAGGCTGCCACAGTAAAACTGTGCCAGTTTGTCTAATGATATTTCTATTCTAAATATCACATACCTTACATGCTTTTCTACTTCGATGCATACACCATTTACCTACTACTTTTTTTTAATTTACTTTATATTAACTATGTGGAGGTTCAGGAAGTTGTAATGCCCCAAATAGATTTGTATGCCGTGGTATTTTTTACTGTTTGTTTACTGTATGTTACTGCTTGTGTAGTTATATGAAAAGTACATTAAAACCGTTACAAAGCTTAATTTCTTTGAGAAGACAACTAATTAGGCTTTACAGTGTAGTCATATTATTATCATCACCAGCAGCTAATATGCAGAGTAACCATCGCGTGCAGCACGGACAGCAGCTAGACAAACTGGGATTGGACTAAGATCCTTGTAGGTTGTCACAGGTATCTGAAGCCATGCTGACAGCAGTGCATCCTACAGCTGCAGAAGGATGTGTGGGGAAGTATTCATAAAGTTAACACAATGATTGAGGTAGTCTCACAGATGCTCAATTGAGTTCAAGTCTAAGGAATTAGGGGAACAGTTTAGTACTTCGAAGTCTTGGACATGTTCTTTCAACCAAAGTCAGACATTTCTAGCCATGTGACATGTTTCATTATCTTACTGAAAGATCCCATCCATCCCAGGGAAGACCATTAGCATATATAGGTATATGTGATCTGCAACAATGGATTCACACCAACGATCAATTGAGAGCACCTTCCGTATGAAGGAGTGGGCTCAGAGAATGCCACAAAAACATTCCACATAACAGTATGCTGCCACCACAAGCTTGTGTTCTTTCAGCAATGGTTTTAAGGTTGATTGTTCTGATGTTTCTTGTATGAGACTCTAACGTTCATCTATTTGATGAAGCAGAAAATGTGACTTACCAGAGAAGGTAACCCTCTGTCAATCAACAGAGGTAAAATTTCGATACTGCCATGAAAATTGAAACCTCTTTTGTTAATGCACCTTTGTTAGTAGAGGTGCAGTGACCATTTATCTACTTCAGAGCACCATACGCAGCAGGGTTTGTTAAACTCTTGTTTAGGCACACTTTAATACCTGCCTGGCATATTTTGGTGATGAGCTACTCTACTGTAGAGTGTCATTTCGAATTTGTGTACCCTCATAGCTGACATACACCTCTCAAAAAGGCACGTGTTGCTCTGCAGTTTCCACATCACTTATTCACAGTGGTAGCATTTCACTCACAATGTACTGTCATCAAGCAGCATGTGAATAGTTCATAAAATGTGCAGTTTCACAAGTTCTGCCATCCCTGGCCCAAAACCCAATAATCATCCCTTTCTGCAACTGCGATAAAGACAGACAGACAGCCTATCTGACACCTTATGTACCCACCAAGTCAATTCACAATATGTGACTTCCTTCATGAGCCACGCAATGCCGACGACGAAAGTAGGAAATGCTCATAACTATGTGACTTGACAGGTATGTGTGTGTGTGAGTGTGTGTGTGTGTGTGTGTATGTATATATATATATATATATATATATATATATATATATATGGATAGATAAATATATAAGATAGGTTAATGTGTATATAAAATTTTTCAGAGCTTTGTTTGTACAAATATTCTCACCATTCATATAATATAGGTAACCAATTACATATCGACTGTTTCAGTTAAACAAAAATCTTTTTTTTTTTATTCATATACAAGAGAAATTGTAGAAGAAAAGAAAAGCCTGACATCTCCACTTTGGAGGTAAAATTATCTGTGGCTCATACTAAAGCTGGTTGGCAAACAATAGATCTATTTATGGTATTCTATAGCTTACCTATGGACAGCAGGTTCAAAGTTCTAATGTAACAGCTTGAATTGTATCTGCTGATAGCATGCATAGAAACTGTACATTGCTTCTTGCTTCAATGAGGATGTATTGACGTAGATATGACAATTCCAAAATACTAGTTGGTTCACCTCTTAAGTAGAGATACAATTTATATGATGAGATATAGTACATAGAGGAGACTAGATCTATATAATCTTTATTTTTATTCTTCTATTTTTGATACTTCTTCTTATTATTATTATTATTATTATTCAGTGTCTAAAACATTATTTACATTTCTTATACATATTATAGGTATATTTACAGATAATACAGATAACCACATTTTTATCTACAAGATTAAACACATCAAGAAGAATCCCTCTGACAACCTACAGTAACATTGTATGAAGAGAAAGACTGATTAAAATGCAGCTGCAGCTATTCATGACTGTCCTTTCTATGAAACAGCAGGAATTGACCCGTGGGAAGGGGAATCAGGCTCCAGCTGTATTAGATTTAAAAAAGATGTCACCTTAAACGTAATAATTACACAATTAAACTTGCAGATACATCAGGTAGCTATTCTCCTATTTCACATTTACATGTTTGTATATTCTTATTCTGTTCTTCCTTTCCATGTTGAACAAAGATACATATTCAGATTTGTTAGCATCTTATTTACCTGCTCCAGCTGAATCACCATAACATATATAGTAGGACCTTTTACCAGAATTGCTCTTTTGACATCTGTATTATCAAATCTGAATTAGTTAATACAATGGATCACTGACATAGGGTTGGAGAAAACTTCATAATGACTAATTTGCCATAAAGCAAGAATATTTTCCTTTTCCTACACCATAATTCAAAAAGTCACAAGAGATGTCCTTGAAAACCATTGAATTAGCTTCCCTCTCCCTTTTTGTAACTGGTGTTACACCAGTAGTTTTGTAATGAGCTTGTGTGGGCTGCACTCACACTGACTGGAAGTAAAATAAAAAAAAATAAAATAAAAAGAGTTATTGCACAAGAATAAACCAATAGTAGCAATATGATACATGGAGTGATCTACCATTGAGGTGTAAGCTCAATGCCAGAAAGGGAGCCAGTTTAAATTTATAGGACTGGGGACAGGTTTTAAAGGAAAAGCTAAAGTGAAGTTTTAATTTGGTACAAAAGCATCCATAAAATAGCCCTTTCACACAAAGAAAAAGAGCCCTTTGATCGACACTGTATAGAGCTATTTAGTCCTTTCAGTTTAACTCAAGTTTAGCTTTAATTGGACTTTGTTCACGTGGCCTCATCCAACGTAAACCTGTCCTGGGACTCTTCATAACGCCTTTCTGCTAACGAGACTCATCATTAAAATGGTTACATTTTTGTAGTAGTGCCAGCAACCACGGATATGCTGATGAAAAAAAAAATCAATTGTTCTCTTAACTGGATGAACTACTGTTAGCATTACTTTATGTGGCTTTCTTAGTATAACTCCCTTATCCTCTGTGACACTGTATATAAAGTAGTACAAAGAAGGATGCTATATAAACATGCAAAACTAGTCAAGACACATAGCTCACTTAGGTCGCCATGCACAGATCAAATCTGAATGTAAAAAAATTATTGACAACAGAATGTATAAAAGTCCTCTTTTTTAACCATTGTAAAAATAGCAATATCTGCAAGTTTAAAACTAAAACAGAGCTATAATACAGCCATATGCTAATATGCTTATAGGTACAATGTCTGTAGATAGTCTGAGACACATCTCTTGTATCATCATTGGTTCAGGCTGCTGCTCTCTCCCTCCTCCCTGTAGCTCTACCTCCTCAGATTGTCTGCTGCCTTTAAGTACAAGTCTATCAGAGGCTCAGCAGGAGGTCAGTGCAAGGGCAAAGGATTAAAATGTGCAGATTACTAGAACCTAAGTGAGAAAAATATTAGGCAATTGTTAGACATACACTAAGGCAAAGTATCCTTAAAAATAGGGAGCTTGGAGAGTTTCTTAAGAACAGTACATCCATCATTATTCATAGCTGCAGTGATACGGAGAGGCAGTTATTGTGTATGGAGAAGCACTGAGAGCTTAGAATTTAACTCAAACCTACACCATCTTTCTACATTAAAGAAACATACTAATGGAGCAAGACTTTAAGCTACAAGACAACTGAGGTGCACATTTATGAAAATAGACACTTTCAGTGCCGTAATGGTAACATATAGTGATACGGGATTTTAAAGTGTACAGGCATAAATGTACCAAAATTAAGAAATGGGGTGTCAAATAAAGGCCATTTCAATAAAGGACAAAAAATTTACTTGGTATACTTATTTGGAAAAAAAAACGTCCCCATTATCGGGAGAATAGGAAGAAAATACCCACATTTATTTAGTTGCCCCCAGTAGGTAATCTTACAGTACAAGCAGTGATTTGCAAAATAATTTGTAATATGAGTCTCTGTAACTTCATATTTACTTGTTTTCTTTTTCTTTTGTTCGCTTTTAGTATGGGATCTTAGAGTGAGTGAGGAGGGGAGTACCACATTTCGTATAGGTCATTATTTTGTTTGATGTTTTCACCTTGGAAATTAGTGTCCTTCAAAGTAAATCGTATTACACAGTTATTAAAGGGTTATAACTTTGTAATGCAGACTGTGTCATTCACAGATATTACTGCATCAGAATGAGTATTTATGAATAGGAGACCTGCCTGGTGTGTCTGTTCAATGTGGGGGGTTGTACTGTATTTGGACCATGGATACACTGAGGAGCAGAGTCTAGGAGTTACCCTGGTCTTCACCATTTAACTTCTGCACAGCAATTATGACTTAAAGGGGTTGTCTCATCTCAAAGTTTCATAGGATGCATGAATGAAATAATGCTGCTTTGCTCTGTCACTTCCTTGTCAAGCTGTCTGTAATTAGCATATGAGCTCAGTGTATTCAGACTTCTCTGTTTATTAGTCTAGATTAAATACATTACCTTCTCTGAGGTCCAGAGAAGTTTCTGAGCTAATGTAAACAGTAGAGTAATTTCTGTATTTTGTCTGAAAGATCAGATAACACACAAACTCTCACTGACCTGTGTGATGAAATCACTCCCTGCTATCAGATAGAACGAACACCAGGGGAGAAGGAGTACATAGGTTGGTCACTCGGGAAACTAGAAAGCCCTCAGAAGGTGATAAAATCATTTGCAGCTGCTTAACAAAAAAAGATGAACAAAGCAATATATTTGGAAAACGTCTTCATTTAGTGTTCCCTACATTTTGAAAGCTATTCTTTGTAGTGAGACAACCCCTTTAAGTGCAAGGAAACCCACATCACTACCTTCAGCATAGTCTCAGATAACAACAGCTGATGTTACTTGTAGTGGAACTGTAGGATGAGATAAATAATATTGTCTACTCCTACAGTATATTGGTACAGGCAGAATAAGCAGTCATGCGTACTAGGCAGAAGGTTAGCGCTGGCAGAGGTTGGTCATCTTGCGCAACAGACAGAAGGTCAGGAAAGGCAGTAGATGTAGAGGATAGTCAGGAAGCAAGTTGGATGAGAACCAAAGGATCAATTTTTAAAATTTTTCCCTTGATTTTAAAATTTACCTAAAAAAACCCCTATTGCTCAGAATGGAGTGGAGAAATTGGGGCCCCTTAAACAGGTCTATGATCAACTGGCATTAGTGGAGAGGTGAAAGAATGTCATATACTGGCACTTTAAACATGCGAAAAAAGTGTGATGCAGCTGAAGAAAAAAGGAGGAGGGGAACAAGGCAATGACCCGCGGATTTGGTAGGACACGGTTCAAAAATTACCTTTTATTGGGGACAAGGTGTGGCGCCATGGTAAGAGATAGCAGAACCTTTACATTTATTTACCATAGGTCCCCACACAGTTTAAAGGGGGATGGACTGTGTGTTCAAGATGTGTGGAGAGTTAAAACTTCCCCGGGTGAGACACGCGCTCCCTGGGACCCCGCCCTTGGGGGGTGGGCCCCCTGACGCTGCTTAAAAATCTGCTACCTGCAGTCCTTCTCCGGGGCCCACCCGGGTCGAAGTTTCGTTCATGTAGTTGGACCCAAAAAATTTTGGTGCCCCTTTGCGCCTTGGCTTTTGGGGGAGCAGACTGGTCCCCTTGTTAGCCACCTGGTAAATTAAGGGTCCCGGCCTTGTTAGCGGCGCCGCCCTCTGCTGACATGGATGATGTGATGACGTCACATCATTGCACCGCCCGTGCCGGGTTCAGGGCGTTGGCGAACTACTATGGGGCGTTGGGGGGTAAGTAAGTTATTTCTTTCTTTTGGAGCCTTATCCCTGCCTGCCTGTCTATAGGCCCCCCTCTTTGTAACCCCAGAAATTTCCGGCTACCATTGGCACCCTTTTTGCCCCCCTATAACCTTTCTGCCTCATGGCCCCTATAAACCCCGCCCGGGCCTACCTTTTAAAACCCCTTTGCCCCTATAACCCCGCCTGCTATGCAGTTTGCCCCTTTTACCTCCCCAAACCCGCCTATTTGGGGCCCCTATGCCTATTTCTTTCCCACATGGGTCCCACTTATAGCCTATCTACCATATTGTTGGCCTTAACTATAGGCCTATCTTACCTAGCTACTGGGGCCCTACACAGCACCTACTCTGGTGGTCCCCCTGATTGCCTACTGAGATACCTGGGGCTTTCCTCAGCCTACTACTTACATAGAGGCTACCTACCTAGGGTCTCAATTCAATAACTACCTACCTAATTGAGATCTGACTCTAATAGGGCCTACTACATAGAAGTAAAAATATAGAAAAGACAAATCTTACCTCTACCTCTGGGGCTCTTTCTATTGCGTACTTAAGGCATACCAACCTATCTCAGTGGGAGTCTACCTTTGTGAAGGGTTATAAAATGATTGTATCTGATGAGTACTTGTCCATAGCTGTAGACAACCAATCTCCAGGGGGTGTAATCCTTGTTCCTCCCCTGCTAGGAGTATGGACCTCTAAGCTAGACTATGCTGTACCCACGCTCTGCCACCTCTTGAAAGTTTGTACGCAAAGAGTGAGGGGAGGGATTGATGGTGCTGGTGTTAGTGTGGATTCTATAATATTTGTGTCCAAATCTGCAGGGTCGCTGAGTGGATCAGGCCAGGAGAGTTATCATGAAGGTGTGGTCCGCGGGATGCAGAATACTTGGAAGTCAAATACTCACAGAGAAATGTCACTCGTGAGTCATAAATGTAACTGCACTGTATTACTTATATGTCTGAATTGTCTGTGTACAACTGGTAGCTAACTTTATAATGGTCACTGTATGGTGGTTATATAGTAGTCTGAGACCTGTGTACACGCATCTAACCACTATATGGTGTTATATAGTTTTTTGGTTATATCTTGATCTTTATTCAACTTATCGTATAGGGGTATTATTCATGTTCACTATGTTGGTCGGTAAAGTGTACAGATGGGTGGGTCGTTGTTCTGGCGAAGTATTAATCAGTCCTTATTTAGTAGAAATTATTGGTAATATTGGTTTTGGTATAGTGGGATTTGTTAGGGTGGGTAGCTGTATGATGGTTGATTCTCTATGTGTGAGGTATTTGTCCTTGGTTATTATCTGGTTAAACTGCATAACGTAAGAGGTCCTAAGTAAGTTATGTTCTGGTCTCAGGGGAGGAAAGGGGGGGCACCCCATCCAAAAGTTTGCTATGGGGCCCAGGCTTCTCTAGTTACGCCTCTGATGTGTGGATATACAAAAGTAAATAAACTCTGCATTGTTGCGCCTGCACAACAAAGAATTTAGCTTTAAGTTCTTCTCGGATAAGTATAACAGCTTTATATTTTAGTTTTAAATGTCTTGTCAGAACAATCCATTTTCAAACTTAAACCGATGCTGCTGCAGGCTACCATAAATGTAGTCTAACATGCAACATACATCAAATTAATGGCTGACTACAGGGAGACATTACCTAACCTCCACGACTTCCAAAATGCATTATTGTATGCCAACAGCCAGAACTCGCATACGTAGTTTCTTCACACAAGTTAGTGACATTCCTAACTCATCATGTTTTGTTATAATAATACAGAGATAGAAAGAAGGGCATCAACTCTTGATCAGGTGGTTAGGTAGGGACAATCAGCTACGCAGACTAAGGAGAGATGAGAACAATATATAAAGAATCAAAGGTGGCAGGGCAGATACCTTACACCTGTTGAGAGCAAATATACTTAATCCTTTACCCTACACTTAAATAGCATAGCTCTTGTCAGTCATTGTAGTACAAAGACGTAATGAATAGTGTTGAGCGATTTTTTGTATCGAACAAGAAGTTGTGTAAGATTCGCCTGGGCATGGTTTATGGATGATCCGGAATATTTCCTGAATCGCATGCGATAATTAAGGTTAAATATCTGCTGCCTTCATCATATTATAGATGCGCCTTTTACAGGTCGCGCTTGCCTGTTTATATTTTGGCTGGACCGTGGCTGAATAATCTGTATTACAGAAGTTAGGCAGGGTGAGATGTGTGCTGCGACGTCATGACTGGATTTGTGTATGGTTGCGCTTAGGGGCTGGGGAAAATCACAATATGAGGCGGACTGACCCTAGTTGATGAACCTAGTTTTTAAATAGAAAAGCGTTTCATGTTTCAGCTCAATTGTCTCTCAGCGTCTCTATAGGATAGGGACTGCGTTCTGCATGTGGCAAACGCTACGTCAGCGAAATTAGTCTCTATTTTGAAGAGAAACCTGTACTATTAGCTGTGATCCTTCCCAGAATTTAGTGGAGATTGGGATGTTGAACTCATTTTTATGTAGTTAGTAGATGAATTTTAAGCAGAATCTACCACTGTATAATTCACGAGGCTGGTGGGGAAGCGGGGGGGGGTGGGGGGGCGCCCAGATGGGGCGATACACCGAAAGCTTTCTGATCTTCGCAAGTACTCTGGGATAAAGTTCACTCAGAGATACTTTGTGTAGATGGACATGTGTAGTGGATTATAATTCTTTAATTATTAGTACTACTGCAAGGTTTGCTATGAAAATATTTCCTGAGATATTGGGCCTAGGCCTGATCTATAGGTGTGGATAAACGCTTAATTTTCTAGTAACTGACAGAGGTCGCTTGTTAGCTGCTCCAGAAAGACTCCACTTTTTAATTATCACAGTAGTACATTTTTCAGATAGGTGTTCCAAGATTTTTTAATCACGCCAGTTGTTCCACTGTGGACTGTTGAATATATCCCGCATTGCACATTTAAATATACAATCCAAGCAATCTTAGATCGTCGTGCAAGGTTGTTTGTGCCACGCAAAATTATGGTGTGTATGTATCTGAGAAACAGTCAAGTTATGCGATGTTTGTTTGACTTTGCGCACCGACAGCACGTAGTTACATTGAGGTTGCGTTGGCATCTAGTAAATCTTTAAAAACAGCAATCTGCTGATGTTATGTTCGAGCACCACAGGTGAACTTGTATTAAGTGCGCAGAAAATTTAATTAAGTGATATTTATTTATATCATCAAAACCAGTAACAGGTATACGTGGCTTTTTGTTGACTCTGGGCACCCCAGGCATTGTTATTGACGCGCATCTTACGTAAAGTCTTTAAAACTGGTATTCTATATTCCCACAGCGTGAAGATTGAAAGTGCAAAAATACAGTTTTAATATATCAAACATAACAGTTTACGTTGTTTTTTGACGCTATTTGTGTAAGAAGTTCCCTGCACTTGTTCAGTTGCGTCCCTAGAGAAGATTGTAACGGATATCTTTAAAAGAAGTCAATTCTACTATTTTCACCATTAGGGTGATTGAAGGTGCAAAAAATACTGTTTATTACTTATCAGAAAAACATAACAGATACGTGTTTTTTAGACTTTTTGGCACCTCACGCACTGTTCATTGACGCAGGCATTACGTAAATCTTAAAACAGCATATTCTATTATTCACCAAGTGTGAATTGAGAAGGTGCAAAACTACCTGTTTATGTTTACCAAAAGATAACGCAATATACGTGTTTTTGGACTTTTGCGAACACAGGCGATGCTGTCTCATTGACGCTAGCATGATACAGTCAAAAATTCCTAAACTAGCTCATTTTGAATTACACAGGGTGAATTTGAAGGTAGCAATAAAATCCGTTTATTATATCAAACTAAACAGTTACGTTGTTTTTTGACTTTTGCGCACCCTGAGCATTTGTTCATTGAGCAGCATCTACGTAAATCTTAAATCAGCATTTCTATAATTCACCACAGGTGAATGTGAAAGGTGCAAAAAATAAGTTGTATTTTTATCAAAACATAACAGCTTCGTGGTTTTTTGTCTTTTGCGCACCAGCACTGTTCATTGAGCAGCTTCACGAGTTAATATCTTAAAGACACAGCCAAATTTCTATATTCACCACAGGTGAATTTGAAAAGGTGCAAAAATAACGCGTTTATTTTATCTAAAACATAACAGTTACGTGTTTTTGACTTTTGACGCACCCAGCACTGTTCATGACCGCTAGCCTGTACGTAAATCTTAAAACAGCAATTGCTATATTCCATCAACGCGTGATTGATAAAGGTGCAGAAAACAATAACTGTTTATGTATATCAAAACATTAACAGTTACGTGTTTTTTGACTTCTTGCGCACAAGCACTGTTCATGAAGCCAAGGCATCTACGAAATCTTAAATCCAGCAATTCATATATATTCACCACGCTGTGAAGTTGGAAGGTGCTCAAAAAATTACGTTTATGCTAGATAAGATGTAAAAACATAAACATTTACTGTGTATTTTTGACTTTTGCTGCACCAGCACTTGTTCATTGTACGCAGACATCTCTACGTTAACTCACTTTAATAAAGACAGCAATTCTATATCTCAACTCACAGGTCCGAATTGAAACGGTGCAAAAATGATAGTTTATTATTTTCAGAAAAATATAACCTGTAAGTGTATTTTTGACTTTTTTGCGCACCGCCAGACACATGTTCATTGACGCAGCATCTACGTATAATGCTGTTAAAACAGCAATTCTATATCAGCTCCAATAGTCTGTGAATTAAAGTTGCAAAAGTATACGTTAATTATTCAAGAACATAAGACAGTTAACGTGTTTTTTGACTTTTGCACACCCAGCATGGTTCATTGACGCTAGCATCTACGTTTATCTTAAATAAAACTTGCTAAGATTGCACTATATTCTCCACAGTTGAATTGAGAAGGTGCAAAAAATTACTCGCTTATTATTTAAACATAACAGTTACGTGTTTTTTTCTTGGACTTTTGGGTTGCGCGAAACATTGCTGATTTGTTCATTTGACGCGTTAAGCATATAATACGTAAATCTTATAATCAGCGCTTAATTCTGTATTCAACACAGGTGAATTGAAGGTGCAAAAACGTACTCATGTTTACTTATATCAAAACATACTCAGTGTTTACGTGTTTTTTGACTCTTTTGCGAGACCTGGGAAGCGCGCACATGTGCAGTTTGACGCTAAAGCGTATCTATGTGTACTATATCTCTTAAAAAGCTATTCTGTATAATGGTCACAGACAGGTTGTAATGAAAGAAGGTGGCGGAGCTCAAAGAAAGTTAGCAGTTTTTAGATATATCATAACATAAAGAAACAGTTAGTGTTTTTTTTTGACTTTTGCACACCCCTATGCATGATTCATGATTGACGCGAGCATCTACGTATAAATATCTTTAAAATACAGCAGATAGTGTCTATATGTCACCGCCACAGGTGAATTGAAAGGGGCAACAAAATACAGTTTAATTAGTATATCAAAAACATAAACAGTTACGTGTTTTTTGACTTTTGTGCGCGCCGTTGACAACCCGCGAAGCAGGTCTGATGTCATTGACGGTGACAAGAGGATTCTACGTTAATCGTAAAACAGCAGAATTTCTATATTCAACTACGGAGAATTAGAAAGGTGCAATAAGAAGAAATACAGATTTTATTATATCAAAGACATTTAAGCATGATACGTGTTTTTTTTGATCGTGTTTGCTCGCTCAGTGCCCGAGCTCGACTTGTTTGTAATTGGATCGCTATGATCGGAGCATCTACGTTAATAATCGTTATACGAGCATCTTCTATATTCGGCTACTACGCAGGTGAGATTTGAATAGGTGCAAAGAAACTTACCGTTTTATTAATATACAAAATAGATAGAAACAATTCGTTTGTTTTTGGTCTTTATGCGCATATCCTCAGCATGTTCAATTGACGGCAGCATCGCTACGTAAATCCTAAACAGCAATTTCTATATTCACACTGTGTGAATTGGAAAGGATGCAAAAATCCGTTTTATTATATGCATAAAACATAACAGTTAAGTGTTTTTTGAAATTTTGCACACCAGCATTGTTCATTGACGCAGCATTTACGTAAATCTTAATACAGCAATTTCTTATTCACCACAGGTGAATTGAAAGGTGCAAAAATACCTGTCTTATTATATTACAACATAACAGTTAAGTGTTTTTTGACTTTTGCGCACCCGCACTGTTCATTGACGCAGCATTACGCAAATCTTAAAACGCAATTTCTATATTCACCACAGGTGTGAATTGAAAGGTGCAAAAAAAATACAGTTTATTATATCAAAAGATAACAAATACAGTGTTTTTTGACTTTTGCGCTACCCAGGCACTGTTCATTGTCGCAGGGGGTATCATACGCGTAGAGAATCCTTAAACTGCAATTCTATATTGTCATCCACAGGTGAACTTGAAAGGTGCGCAAAATATACGTTTATTATATCATAACATAACGTTACGTGTTTTTTGCAATTTTTGTCACCACCCAGCATTGTTCATTTGACGCTATAGATCTACGTATAATCTTAAAACAGCAATGCTGTATATTCACAAGGTGAATTGAAAGGTGCAAAAAATACGTTTATTATATAAAACATAACAGTTACGTTGTTTTTTGACTTTGCGCAACCGACGGCACTGTTCATTGACGCTTGCATCACGTAATCTTTAAAACAGCAATCTTTATTCACCACAGGTGAATTGAAAGGGTGCAAAAAATACAGTTTATTATATAGAAAATAACATGTTAGTGTTTTTTGACTTTGCAGCTAAGCCAGCACTGTTCATTGACGCAGCATCTACGTAAATCTTAAACTCGCGCATTCTATATTTCCTCCACATGGTGAATTGAATGGGCTGTGAAAAAATATCCGTTTATTATATCAAACTAAAACAGTTACGTGTTTTTGGCTTTTGCACACCCCAGCATTGAGTGGTTTCATTGTCGCTGCATCTACGTAAATCTTTAAATACAGAATTCGCTATATTCACACAGGTGAATTGATAAACGGTGACAAACAAAATACGATTTTATTATTATAAAAACATAATAGTTACGGTGTTTTTAGACTTTGCGGCCACAGCACTGTTCATTGACGCAGTGTGATTACGTAATATCTTAAAACTAGAAATTCATGGGTGTTACTTCTGTCATCACATGGGTGTAATTGAAAGGTGCATTAGTAAAAATCAGGTGGGTGTTTGTTATTTGGAGTCTCAAGATACTACTAGAGATCGGCAGTTGTACGTGTGTGTGGGTGTGGTGAGCTTTCGTGCTAGCAAGTCATTGTTGCATGCACGCGTCGCAAGCTTTTCTACGTAAGTATCTTAATATGAAACGTGGCGAATTGTCTGTATATATTCACAACTAGGTGTGAATTGAAGTAAGGTTTCGCTAATAAGAGATATACGCTGTTTTATTATATAAACATAACAGTTAAGTGGTTTTTTGACTTTTGACTACCACCCACAGCATCTGTTCATTGACGAAGCATCTACGTAAATTTAAAACAGATTCTATATTCACCACAGGTGAATTGAGAAGTGTGGCTAAAATATACGTTTATTATATCAAAAACATTATCAGTTACGTGTTTTTTTGGATCTTTTGCGCACCCCAGCACTGTTACATTGAGCGCAGCATTACGTAAATCTTAAAACAGCAAAGTAGTTTATATTCGCACCACAGGTGAATTGAAAGGTGCAAAAAAATACAGTTTATTATATTCAAAAATAACAGTTACTGGTTTTTTGACTTTGCGCACCAGCATGTTCTTTGACGCAGAATTACGTAGTCTTTTAAAACAGCAATTCTATATTCACACAGGTGAAATTGAAAGGTGCAAAATAATACGTTTATTATATCAAAATAACAGTTACGTGTTTTTTGACTTTGCGCGCACTCAGTAACTGTTTCATTGATCGCTTTGATGCATTATATCCTTGTAATATCTTTGCAGAAAACAGCAAATTATATATTCACACGGTGATGGATTGTGATAGGTGCAAATAATAATACCAGTTTATGTCTACCTAAATAGTTAACTAAATACGTGTTATTCTGGAATTGCCAGTCAGATTTGTTGATAGCACTTGCAGTTAAATTTGAGAATCCAGCAATATTTGTTTTGATTAGAGGGATTTGAGAATAGCTCATGTGATTTGCCGCATCTTTTTAATAAGAGAATGTTTCCAAAACTAGTTCCATACCTTCTCAATTTTTTATATTTTGAATCTATGGAGCGGAAATGCAGGTGTAAGCGAGCGAAAGAGGGGGGGTTTAGCACTAATGGTGGTAGAGGTACGTTGAGAGGTGCTCCTTCCAGTGCTGGCGACAACAGCATGCCAGGGATCGTCAGTGTGCAGGACGTCAGGCTGTAAGTCGCTGGGTCAGGCGCCAATGTGGTATTCTAAGTTAAGCGGTAACCTTTTCGTATCGCAATTCTGTCTTCAGTGGTTAATGCAAACCTGCTTTTCTAGCAGTCCTTACCTCTCGTCCTCGCAGTCACGGCCACAAATGCCGTCCTCAGCATCTCAGCATCTGTCCAATGAAGGATGGCAGACCAAATGTTCTCAACTCGTGTACCACCACTGGGTTAATCATTTTCGAAGACTCTTTGTGATGAAAAGAGCGGTTGGGGTCAAGTAAGGGTTGTTAAAGAAGATCAAGAGGATGATTTAGTCTGCTCTGACGGCCAGTTATGATGCCATCAGAGGAGGTGAAGGAAGCGGTCAATCGGAAAAAATCCGGATAGTCGCTCCGGTTCGGAAAGACGCACTTGACAGTGCCCTTGCCTTTGTAGCCCGCAGTTTGTCATGGATGCGCACGAATAGTCAGGACGATCAAGTACTGTTGTGATGATGATGATGATGACGACTTTGGGATCCATCCTGGTCATTTTTGGTTCCGCAGATCGTATTGGATCTACTCTGAAACAACAAGGTCCACGCAAGCGACGGAGGAGGAGACGGACACAGTGCGGACAGAGCCTTTCTATCCGTCAAATCCACAAGGCCCGACTGGTTTCTATCTATTTGCCATCGGTTTCTCTCCATTAGGCTGTGGTTCGGGGATCCAGGAGCTAGTGCAAGCGTGGGCATTCAGCTCCAGGGTGCATCATCTCAGGCAAAGGTCAGGGCTGTGTTGAAGCTGTTCGCCGGAGGCAGCGGAGGAGGAGGAGGAAGGAGGGGAGGCTGGTATTCTATACACCCGATGTTACTGTCGTCTGCATTGGAAAGAGGTTGGCGCGAATTTGAGGCGGAGGAGGAAACAGGAGGAAGATGAGGAAGATCAGTTTGCTAGTGCCCTCGACCAGAGGCTTGGGGGAAAATCAAGGCCTCCATCTCTCACATGAGTGCGTGGATGCTCATTTCCTCCACATGATCCTGCACTAAGGCCATCAAAATGGGTGGGGCCAGTACTGCATCTAGCAGTCTTACATAGGCCATCTAATGAACAAACAGTTACGGGGTTGGGGGCCACTCCTCTGGATCCCGGTACAAAACAAAAATCAGCCACTTTCTTCCACCCTCACACCATATTAGAGAGTAAAATGCAGGAAATGGAAGGACATTGCTGATTGATCACTGGAGACATTGTTGCGGTCTGCTTCACGATTCCCAAATTGTCACAGGTGGAATAACATCGAGGCGAGTGGACAGCAGTGAGTGCAAAGTAGGCGTACGTTAATATGGGGGCGGCTGCGCAGGCATGGTTGGCAGAAGCTAATGGGTGACCTCTGGCAATCTTTGTTTCCACCTCACCGACGCATGGCACTTGCAGGGCACACATCAAAACACAGAGATCATGCTTAAGATCATTGGTATGAGACGATATCTGCGTTCTGACACCGGTGTTTTTGAATGTGTTTCGGACCCAATAGACTTCTGGGTTACCAAATTGGACGATTGTCCCGTGCTGGCTCGTCACGAATTAGAGGTGTTGTCCTGCAGCAGCCAGGTCATATTGAGCGGACCTTCAAGCAAGCTGGCGAGTCTTTAAAGACAAACGTTCGGCTTTCCACAGATAATGTGGGATCAGTTTCGACTTTTTTCATTTCAAGATGAATCATTGGCATGGATCTTTGATGATGTTGTGGCCCAATTGCCGAGGTCACGATTTAGTTGCAGTTTTTTTTACACATTCCTTTTAAAACAGAAAGGGGCCTCTTGAAATTTTTTTTAAAATGACATTTTACTGCAATTTTTATTCTCTTTTCCCAACAGTTCATTTTGTGGTTTTGCTGTGAGGAGACGTAAAAGAAGCAGGTTTATGAAAAACCGTATTTCATTTATCACTTTATCTTAGAAGTTTTTGCATTGTCAAGGTTTTGGTCATTTTTGCTGTGAGATACAGCAAAATCATGGTCCTTTGGAACAGAAATGTGCTTCTAATGGCATTTCCCCTCACAATTTTTAAAGGGGTAAAAAAAGTATATTTATAATTTTTTTTTGGGGGTCTGTTGCTGTGAGATACAGCTATAATTTTGGTCTTTGGAAAAGAAATGTGGCTTCAAATTGGCTTTTCCCCCTCCAATTTTTTAAATTTGGCTGGAAGTCATTTTTTTAAAAATTTTTTTGGGGGGTCAGGGAGTTTGAATCAGCAATTCAGGTCCTTTGTAAAAATGTGGTTTTAAAGGGCATTTTCCCCCCAAATTAAAAGTGGCTAAAGTCATTTTAATTTTTTTGGGGCATTTCTTTTGAAATGCAGCAAATACTCAGGTCTTTTTAAAAAAAAAATGTTGTTTTTAAAGCATTTGTTCTTCACAATTGCCCAAAGTGGCTCAAGGGTCATGTTTTGTTTTTGGGGGTTTTTTTCTGTGACATGACTAACTAAGGCCCTTTTTCTAAAAAAATTTGTTTTAACGACATTTGTTCTTAAAATTTGTAAGAGTGGTAAGGGTGGTGCTGTCAGAAACGGGAAAAATGGTAGGACACTTTTTTAAATACACATATTGCAAAATGATTTTTTTTGCAAGATCTTTAAATAGCTATCAATCCTGTTTGAGGAAAAATTTAATAAAAAGAAAAAAAAGAGAAAAAAAGAAATGGGGGTTTCCACTATTTTAAAAATGTGTTTTCTAGAATTAAAGTAAAAAAAAACTTGCATGTAAAAAATAGTTTTTTAAAAAAAATTTCCTTGAATTGTACAAGGGAGGTACGGGAAAAACTTGCCCAGATGTAGGTTTTTTCAGGACATGGAGTATGGGCAGGGAAAGGAACAAAGTACAGAGCCCATTTCTCCAGCACTTTGAGTAAAATGAGAAAAAAAATCCCCAAGAAAAAGGGCAGGGTTTGTAAGGAGCGTTAACCCCCGTATTTCCAAGTGAAGCTCAATTGGTCCCCCCCTCTACGGAGGGGCAAGCGCTACCAGGTATTGACTGTGTCAGAGGAGGTGGAGTTTCACACTTCCGCTTTTGCCTCTGCTTCGCACGACAGTTTTCGTTGCTGGCATCGGGGATTTTTTCCCGCGTGTTAATAGATGACGGGGCCCCTGGCTTTACCCCACCCACTGTAACTGGCCCCGGGTATGCTGTGGCCCGGAAGGGATAGTAAAGTCAGTTCAAAAAAAATGGTGGGTTTAAAAAATCCTTTTTCGGGACTTTTTAATGTGGGGGTCTTAGGTTTGGGGGGGTCATGCTGTGGCCAGGAAGGTATAGTCAATGTCAGTGAAAATAAAAAAAATTTGGGGGTTGAAAGATCCCTTTTTTGGCACTTTTTAAAGTGGGGGTATGAGGTTTGGGGTCATGTGTGGCCAGGACAGGTATAGTAATGTCCAGTAAATTTAAAAGGTGGTTGAAAGATCTTTTTCGCACTTTTTAAAAGTGGGGGTCATGCAGGTTTGGGGGGTCATTGCTGTAGCCCTGGACAGGTATAGTCAATGTCCAGTGAAACTAAAATGGTGGTTGAAAGGACCCCCACCCTTTTTCCCGGCACTTTTTAAATGTGGGGTCATACAGGTTTGGCGGCTCATGCTGTGGCCCGGACAGTATAGTACAAGTCCAGTGAAACTAAAATGGTGGTTTGAAAGACTCCTTTTTTCCCCGGCACTTTTTA
Organism: Phyllomedusa bahiana; assembly: GCA_025379985.1. Taxonomy (NCBI): domain Eukaryota; kingdom Metazoa; phylum Chordata; class Amphibia; order Anura; family Hylidae; genus Phyllomedusa; species Phyllomedusa bahiana. The sequence continues at coordinate 19,379 of JAODAL010011371.1, forward strand.
ATGTGGGGGTCATGCACGGTTAGGTGTCATGCTGTGACCCCGGACAGGTTATAGTCAATGTCCAGTTCAAATCTAAAATGGTGGTTGAAAGACTCCTTTTTCCGGGCACTTTTTAAATGGGGGGTCATGCAGTTTGGGGCTCAGTGCTGTGGCCCAGGGACTGGGATAGTCAAAGTCCAGTTCAAATTAAAATGGTGGGTGAAAGACTCCTTTTCTCCGGCACTTTATAAATGGGGGGTCATGCAGGTTGGGGCTCATGCTGTGGCCAGAAGGTATAGTAATGGTCTAGTTCCAACTAAAATGGTGGTTGAAAGACTCCTTTCCGGCAATTTTTTAAATGTGGGGGTCCATGCAGGTTTGGGGGCTCCATGCCTGTGCCAAGGAACAAGGTTTAGTCAATGTCCAGTTCAAATAAAATGCCGTGGTTGAATTGAAGAACTCCTTTTTCCCGTGCAACCTTTTTAATGTGGGGGTCATGCAGGTTTGGGGCTCATGCTGTGTCCCAGAACAGGTATAGTCAATGTCCAGTGAAATAAATGGTGGTTGAAAGACTCATTTTTCCGGCACTTTTAAAGGTGGGGGTCCTGCAGGTTTGGGGCTCATGCTGTGGCCCTGGATGGTTAGTCAATGTCCCAGTGAAACTAATATGGTGGTTGAAAGACTCATTTTTCCGGCACTTTTTAAATGTTGGGGGTCATGCAGGTTTGGGGCTCATGCTGTGGCCCAGGACAGGTATAGTCATGTCCAGGTCAACTAAATGGTGGGCTGTTGGTTGAAAGGACTCCTTTTTGCGGCCTTTTTAAACTGTGGGGGGTCCATGCAGGTTTTGGGGCTCATGCTGAGTTCCAGGACAGGGTTATTCAATGTCCAGTGCAAGTACATGAGGGTTCAAATCATATCTGCCTTCTGGCACTTTTTTATTTGTCGGGGTGATGCAGGTTTAAGGGTCCAGGCTGTGGTACAAGACAGGATAGTAAATGGTCTGTGACTTTTTTTATGTGATTTTTATTACCTAAGTGTGTTGCCTAAGTGTTAGCACGCTATCCATTTGACTGATTGTGGATGTTAATTTCAGTTCTCCAGCCTTGTTTGGGTGAAAAAATGAAGGTTTTTTGCTCTCCCATAGACTTTAATGGTCACCCCGAAAATCATGCTCATATCGAAAAAACCCTTATCGATAGTGCCATATCGACTATCGATCGATCTCGATAGCCAACACAATCGCTCAACACTAGTAATGAATCTATTAAATCCTTTGATTATTAGTAGCTCTCTCCTCTCACTACTAGAGGGAGGCCCTGATGGAAAAAAACTTTTACATTATTATCCTCTTTACCTATATGTAATACCTTTTAAGATATTCCAGCAAAACTTTTTGTGATAACATCAAAATCTGCAATGCAAAATGATCACCTAGGGAGGTGGTACACTATATCAAGAAGCTAATATGCACAGAAGATAGGAGAAATGAAACTCAATCACAGAAAATAGGTAGTCTTTTGGGGACATTTCACTGTATTATTATATTAATTGTTGCTATTTATGTGCATAGCAACAGTGTAGTTCTTTACATTCGCACCTAGTATATTATAAGTGGGTTTTCAGTAGGGAGAAAAGAAAGCCATAACTTAGATTATGTATTATTCACTGTGTTTTGCGTTTTTTCTTACATTATTAATTTAAGAGAAAATAAAACAATTTGTAGCTGGGAACAATTCAAAACCCTGAGAAGACACAATCATGCCAACAGATCAGTTACATGTGTGTATACAGCAAATATAAGTAAAAGTTTGGATGACATCATTACACCTGAAATTTTAGATAAATTAATTTAGTACAAAAAGTAAGTAATTAATTTGCAATGTTTTGATGTTAAAATGAAAAGCTGTAACATTTTATGGTAAAGGAAGAGTAACAATAATTACAAGTCGAAGTTACCTAAATTTTAGGAAGTAGCAGATGACTTTCTACTCAGGCTTTATCAGTGTTTGCGGAAGACAATCTATATTAGAAAATAAATTGACTAACCGCTTCAAAATAAATTACATTATGTAGTAGTCTATAGACCTTGCAGAGTTTTCTCCAGTTGCTGGAGAAATTAAAATGATCAGAGCTTTTTATACATTAAAACAATGTGATTCCTTTTATCTGAGCTCATCTCGTTTCTACGATTACAGTTACAATTGCAAGCTATAATGCGTATTAGTTTTGTTTACCAGCATACTTTTGATCTAACTTTTTGTTGTTGTTTCTAAGGAACATAAAATAAATTATAAATACAACACTTTCATACATTTCTTCCTCTAGATACTAATTCTTCTCTTCCCCTACAGCATGGAAAATAAAATTAGCATTTTAGTCTGCTGCCAGGTATTGATTTGCTGTCTAAAAACGTCCATATAGTTATATGAAGATTTCTATTCATGCCTACTTTGCCCTATTGTGAACTTTTTCAAAACCTTTAAGGAATTGTTAATACTGAGAACAAGGACAGCTATGGAGCATATAAACCATTTTTTAAAACTACAAATATTTTAAGAGCCTTCAGATCATTTATGTCCAAACTAAAAGATAAAAAAACATTACTTGTAAATAATAGACAATTCAAAATGATTATACACGGCTTCTCCAGAAATGAAAAGAGAAGGACACCAATCCTCATGTGTGAGCCTGCAGTGTCTCTGATGAGGCACTGCTCTGGCTTATAGCCATTTAACCAATGCCCTCACCATGTATGGCCTTTTAACACTAATCAATGGTACAATCAATAATCTGAGCTTAAAGGAGTTGTCTCCCTACAGAGTTTCATAGGATGCATGAATGAAATACTCTGTCACTTCCTGGTTCAGACTGACTCTAATTTGCATACAGCTCCATGGTGTATTCAATGCTGTGCTTTCAGTTGCTAATTAGTTCAGATTAGCTCAGAAGCTTCTTGGACACTACAAGCAGGACTTTTTATCTGATCTCTGAAACAAAAGCCCTAATTAGAGCTGTTTACTTTAGATAAATCAAGATTTTTACTGCCCAGCAGCACAGAGGCTGCCGCGAACTGTGTGATGACGTCACTCACTGCTATCACATAGAACACACAACAGGGGGGAGAACTGTACACAGGTCGGTTACTGAGGGAACTGAAATAGCCAGGGAGGTGATTAATTCACTTGTATCTCCTTAACAAAAACAGATGAACAAAGCAATATATTTGGAAAATGACTTCATTTTGTGTTCCCTACAATTTGAAAGCTATTCTTTGTAGTGAGACAACCCCCTAAGCACCCTGTCCATTTTGCCCTTGCTGTCAGTAAATTTGTGGTCATAATGTACCCAGCCTCTTTCCTTGGACACTCTCCAGAGTCCAGAAAACACTAGGAGGGTGGAGTTGTGTTGAGCACTTGTTAGCCTTTAATAGTATCTGGCCACAGTATAACCACTTACTATTTTGAATTACTGACCTGACACAAGATTTAGTATGTATCCCCTGGAGATGCATAGGAAAATGGGAGGGCTGATACTTTCTCTGCATTTTTTACTTAAGCAAGTATGTTACCATTGCTTGTGTTTTTACACTCCTATTATAGACTCTAAATCAACACAGAGTCCACCACTATAGGCAGTATGTCACAACAGAGCTATGCTGTTCACAGATGTCTCAAATGTTCAAAAAGAGAAAGAAACATGCAAGATAGACTATACCTCTAAAATAATTGCATCTCTAGTATATCTCAGACAATTCATACACAATTTAAAACATTGAAACCACCAAAATGTATACATCACCCTCCTACCCAAGATCGAGTTTGGGTACACTTCACATGGCTTCAAATATCAATGTATTGATACATAAGATTTGATCTAACCATAAATAGAAACAACAATTGTAAATGACGGTTTATGGTTTACTTTTATAAGCCAAATAATTAAATATCAGAATCAGAAGAAAGTCACATATCTTCAATTTATATTAAACATACCAATTGCATTGAAGTGTAATAAATATTATGGATCTATGTTGATATGATAGCAACAAAAGTATTGTATACTATGCATCATGATGTCCGTTTAAAAACCTACAAGTCGTTTTCTCAGTCATGTAACTTATCTCACTGTTGGTAAACTTTATTAATTGTGCTTTTCTAAATATCTGTTTATTTGTTTTATTTATTTTTGCATTCTGTGTCAGACCTGACAGGGTTCCAATATGGAATAATTTGGGGTGTGTACCCAATAGGGGCACCTGTGATCCGACTTGATCGGTGTGTTGAGGTCCACGGTTTACCTGACTACATTTTAGTATGCAATAATTGGCAAAAAATATGCATACAGAAGTAGCTGAGGTCATTGACGTGAGGGACAGTGTTAAATTAAGACAAAAAACACAAAACTTTGGCTCCTCATATATCATACTTGGGCCATTAAACTGTTTACGCTAGTAATTTAAAGGGCAACATTGAATGCAGGTTTGAAGGCATAAAACCTTCAGAAATAGTTTTGTTTTCCTAAGCCGTATGGGTAGGCATGTCATTAAAGTGTTGAGTAATGAGAGCAGCTGATTGCAGTATTGTCACAATGCGCATCGCGGTTGCTGCTCTGAACTGTGGATGCGCTCATGTCTGCATTTCCCGGGACTGCCAGTGCTTACTTCTCTCCGTTCCTGCTTTGCTCCCAACTGCTGTCTGTCTGGCGTGCATACCCTTTCCCTAGGGTGCACTCGTGCCATCTCTTTGAAATTTAAAGGGCCAGCGCACCACTGATTGGTTACTCACCGGGCCGGGCTGATTGGACCTTTTTTTACCTCACTTCCCCCTGCACACTTTGACAGTTATTGGTGTTTGTTAGTCAAAGGTGTTGGCGCCTGTTATGTTCTTTTATGATTGACCCATGCCTGGACTTTGACTGCATCTGCCTGCCGCCTGCCCTGACTGTATTGCCTGGACTTTAGCTACATATGCTTGCTTCCTGCTCAGAATTTGTGTGGCCTCTGCCTATGCCTTAGCCTGCTCCTTCGGTATCTTGCTGCACCCCAGCTGTCGCCATAAGCAGCTAGGCCAAGGTAGCAACCTGGAAGTCTACCTCAGCAAAGCCCAACCTGCTTTGTGGTGGGCGCTGGTGAAGAACCGGGGGTCTCTTTAGACTCCGCTCTCTGGCGTGGTCCTGTGTCATCTCTTGTGATGACCCAGAGGATCCACTACTCTCCATGTGACAACATAATGGGACGATGGATCCCACCAAGATGACACTGCCCGATGTCCAGGATCCCATGGCCTGACAAGATCATCGTCAAGAGCAACTCTTTGGCATGCTCCAGGACAAAGTTGTTTATCTCTCAGTGCCCGCACCTCCCTCTGCACCTGTGGTGAACCCTGCTCCGGCTGCCATCGCAAGTCCTGCTCTACACCTACCTCTGGCTCCACGCTACAACAGGAACCCCAAGGCTTGCCGAGGTTTCCCAAACCAGTGTACTATATACTTGGATATGATGGTGCATCAAGTCCCCACAGACCATGCCAAGGGGGTCTTCATGGTGAGCTCTGGCCTCGGCCACACCCTTTTAGGAGCAAGGGAATCCGCAGACTATAAACTTGCAACTCTTTCTAGATGTGTTCTGTAAGGTCTTTGAATAACCTGGGTGTGCTTCCTCTGCCACATCATCTCTGCTCCCTCTTCATCAGGGCAACTCTACAGTCAGTCAATACACTGTACAGTTCTACACACTTTTCTCAGAGCTAGCCTGGAATAACTAGGCTCTTGAGCGGCCTTCTGCGAGGGTCTTGTATGAAAAATTAAAGAGGTTTTGCCACAAAGTGAGTTCCTTGCCTCCTTATCAGCTCAGGGGAGAATATGAACAAATCATGAACGCTACAGGGATGAGAGGGAGGGGGTGAGCTGAGAGTGAGGAAGAAGGGAGCGTCTCAAAAGTTTACTCAAATACTAACATTACAACAGTGGATTCTCTATACAGCAGACAGACTCATACACTGCACTTCTCCTGGGAAGACTTTTGTATGAACTTCTCTGAGGAGGAGTATTCTAAAATGGGGCCATTCTTAGCTGGGCATCCAGGAGCTTAAAAATCCTTATTTTTGATATCTCAACACTATTGGTGGCCTAATCTTGTTCAAGACATCAAAGATTTTGCTCTCTTGTTCTACTTGTGCCCGTAACAAGACTTCTCATTTCAAATCTTACTGACTGCTTCATCCCTTACCCAGAGCTGAGAAAACCTGGACCCATATTGGACTATATAACAGATTTACCACCTTCCTCTAATCATACAGTCATTTGGGTGATCACTGACCGTTTTTCCAAAATGTCCCATTTCGTACCACTTCATAGCCTACCTACAGCCCCTCAACTTGCCTCCCACATCTTCCAACATATATTCTGCCTGCATGGACTTTCACTTCATATTGTGTTAGATTCATTTACAAGTTTTGCCATTTACTTTGTTCTCGGCTACAGGTCAAATAAGATTTTTCTTCTGTATACCACCCTCAATCCAACAGACAAGTGAAAAGATTGAACCAAATCATTGGAACTTACCTTGGAAAAATGTTTCTCTTTAAGATAATTGGGCCAACCTTCTTCAGTGGGCTGAATGTTCGCAAAATGATCTTGATTCTGACTCTGCTGCTTCTCCAATTTTTTGTGTATGGGTAACATCCCAATTTTCCTCTCCCCCTGCCTACCTCCTTTGATGTCCCAGCTGTGGATGCCCAGGTCTGTGACATATTCCACATCTGGCAGGATACCCAGCAGTCTCTCTTCCTAGCATTCTCCCGCACCAAGACGCAAGCTGATAAGAAGGGGAGACCTCCTCTGGTGTTTCATCCAAGAGATATTGTGTGGCTATTGGCCAGGTATGTTCTACTAAGGATTCCTAGTGTCAAATTTGGGCCATGCTTCCTAGGACCTTTCACATTATCAACCCTGCAACATATCAACCTTGTTTGTTACAAGCTACGTCTGCCCCCATCTTGGCAAATCCAAAACTCCATGTTACATTTCTTCTGATTCTGGATATATATACAAAGTTCAAGAGATCCTGGCAGAAAAAATCCTCAGCGGGAAAAAAAAAAATTCTCGTGGACTGGAAAGGGTTCCTGCGGAGAGTTCCTGGGAACCTGAAGAAAATGTGGATGCTCCAGAACTAGTCCAGAACTGTCGACAATCTTGGAAGAGAGGGAGGCTTAAGGAGAGGGAGAGGGGGTACTGGCAGTCTGCATTTCCCGTTGCTGCTCCGCTCTCGTCTGTTGTCTCTGGGAGGCTCAAATGTACCCATTCCCTAAGGCGTGCACGTGCCTGCTCTTTAAAATTTAAAGGGCCAGCGTACCGCTGATTGTTTAATCATCAGACGCTGGACCCTGTATTACCTCTCTTCCCCCTGCACACTGTTAGTTATTGATATGCTTTAGTTAGAGTTGTTTATACCTGATTATTTAATCATCAGACGCTGGACCTTGTAGTACCTCACTTTCCCCTGCACACTCTGCAAGTTATTGATGTTCTTTAGTGAGAGTTGTTTATACGTTCTTATGTGATTGACCCGTGGTTTGACTTGGACGATGTTGGCCCATCGCCTGCCCTGACCTTATTGCCTGGACTTTGACTATGCCTTAGCCTACTCCTTCAGTACCACACTGCAACCTGGCTGTTGTCTCCCACAACAAATCCCAACCTGCTTTTTGGTGGGCGCTGATGAAGAACCGTGGGTCTCTTTCGACTCTGTTCTCTGGTGTGTTCCTTTGTCATCTCTTGTGGCGACCCAGAGGATCCACTACTGTCCACGTGACAAGTATGCTTTAAGGAGTTCTCAAGATGTGAATTTCTCACCATTGGTATTTACTTCACTTGTTTATCTGAAAACCAATGTTTAGAATCAAATATTTACTTCTATAGCTGTTCCATGCTCTTTAGAATGCTGTAGAGAGAGTTTTCTTGGGTTTATATCCAACTTTGGATTTGATGTTAAATCATATGCATCTTTGTGAAGGTCATTTGCCTCCAGGCAAATTTGCAAAATCCATAGAAACTGCCCAAAAGAAACATCCGGGATTAGATTGTGGCTGACAATGCTGCTGGCTAGGTTGTAGAGGAACTGAGAAACAACTAGAAATTTGATAAGTGTTTAAGGAGTAGAGATTTTAAAGGCAAAGGATATCACAATTTTAGATGTTATTATTGTGTCTTTTACATAGTCTTACATTTTGGTTTAGAACTATGGTTATTTTTTTATAAAATGCTAGAATTAGTCCTGTATTTTTTCAAGCTACATTGAGATTCTGGAGTAAAAACAAGTTACAAGTTTTTGCACAAGCCTCATTTTCCCAAAAATGGGGTCTTACCAGATTTTAAAAAGTGGGCAAGGCTTAGTTGGAGAGGTATGTTCTCCTATATCCTGACAAATCTATTATAATTTATTCCAGGAAATGGCATAATTTATAGCAGAAGTCTTCTTCAGCTCGTAGCTGGCAGAGATCTTTGATTGGAGTATTAACAACTAAAGCATCCTCCAAATTTATTAACAGATTTGCAACTCTTGAACACTTTTAATTATATAGAATAGTCTTGACGAATCCCCTTCTCCCTTAAAATTGTTGTTATAGTGGCTAAATTTAATATAGCAATCCCTCTATTTCATACTGACATGGATACAAGAAATTGAGCTACTGTCTCCTTGTAAATGCATATAAAGGGTGATATTAGACAACAGTGATTTTGTTGTAGATTTAAATCTGTACATTTAAATCTGCAAATCTTCCTAATTTTGCAGTAATATGTTTCTGTACATTTTCAGTGGAGAAAAAAAGTATTTAGTCAGCCACCAATTGTGCAATTTCTCCCATTTAAAAACATGAGTGGCCTGCAATTGACATCATAGATAGACCTCAACGACGAGAGACAAAGGGCCACATGTATAAATCCCGCCGGGTCGGGGCGCACCTTTCCGCCAGTTTTCCGGCGGAATCTGCGCCTGATTTATGTCGGGGCCGGGGCGCGCTCATACATAGCATGTAAAGTCCGCCGCGGCGCGCCAGTGTTTTAGGCGCAGTGCGGGTCCGAGGCGCAGTGCGGGGCTGCGCCTATGATTCGGCGCCGGAGGTAGTGCGGTCATACATGCGGGGAAAAGTCCGCCGCGCCTGGCCAGTGTGTTAGGCGCAGTGCGGGGACTGAGGCGCAGAGCGGGGCTGCGCCTATGATTCGCCGCCGGAGGTAGCGCACTCATACATGCGGGGAAAAGTTCCCTGCGCCTCGCCAGTGTGTGTGGGGCACAGTGCGGGGACATGGGCGCAGTGCGGGACTTAGGCGCCGTGCGGGACTGCGCCGAAAAACAGTTCTGATGCGAGACAGGCTGGAACAGCGAGAAATCATTCCAGATGTCGGTGCGGAGTATGAATCAAAAATCGCCTTTATAAAGGCGTTCAACATTCTCAGGAAAAGAGCTGAAACCTAAAAAATAAAAAATACATAAAACAAAATCACTTTCCAATATCCTAATTCAAGAATTAGGATATTGGAAATTGCCGGGAAATACAGTAATTCAAATTCAGAAAGCTATTCTGATTGGTCGGCATAAACCAGCCAATCAGAATAGGAGCGACAGTGAACCATTAAAACCTATGGGGAAGTTTAGACCAATCAGAATCCACAGCGGGATAGTTCAAAATACAGTAAAAATGCTGAAAAGAGCTGATTGGTTAAGCTACCGGGGACTTGGCTAGCTCAGCCAATCAGAATAGGAGCGACAGAGACCCATTCTAGCCTATGGAGAAGTTTAGACCAATCAGAATCCACGGCGGGACAGTTCAAAATACTGTAAAAATGCTGAAAAGATGGCTGAGCTAGCGGGGCCAATCAGAGCGCGAGCTACTTCTCCCATTATAGTCTATGGAGAGATGGACGCAATGCAATCTCGGCGCTCAGCGCCATGCGGCATGAAGTATTAATAAAAAAATCTTTTTTATTAAGTGTAAAACATTATCAGATAAAGAGCAGAACCCTTCTTTACAAATAAAGCAGTTAAAAACCCAAACAACGCGTTTGTCGCCGAGACCGGCGCTACATAGGGAATTGCAATAGAGAGAAGTGCCGGGAAATACAGTAATTCAAATTGTTTAAGCTATTCTGATTGGCTGGCTTCTGCCGACCAATGAGAATAGGAGCGACAAAGACCCATTATATCCTATGGAGAAGTTTGGACCAATCAAAATCAAAGGCGGGACAGTTCAAAATACAGTAAAAAGACAGAAAAGAGCTGATTGGCTGAGCTAGCGGTGGCTTGGCTATCCCAGCCAATCAGAGCGCGAGCTACTTCTCCCATTATAGTCTATGGAGAGATGGGCACTCTGAAATCTCGGCTCTCCGCGCCGTGCGCCATGAAGTATTAATAAAAAAAATATTTTTAATAAGTGTAAAACATTATCAATAAAGAGCAGAACCCTTCTTTACAAATAAAGCAGTTAAAAACCGAACAAACGCGTTTGTCACCGAGACCTGGCGCTACATAGGGAATTGCAATAGAGAGAATTGCGGGAAATACAGTAATTCAAATTGTTAAAGCTATTCTCATTGGTCGGCATAAACCAGCCAATCAGTATAGGAGCGACAATGTCCCATTATAACCTATGGAGAAGAATTGACCAATCGGAATAGGAGCGACAATGTCCCATTATATCCTATGGAGAAAAATTGACCAATCATATTCCAAGGCGGAAAAGTTCAAAATACAGTAAAAATGCAGAAACGAGCTGATTGGTTGAAGCGGCGGGGCTCGTCCAGCTTAGCCAATCAGAGCGCGAGCTACTTTCTCATAGAGTTCTATGGGGAAAAGAAATTCTGAGCGCGCTCTGTGATTGGCTAAGTTAAAAGAGGCGCCGTTATTTGGACCAATGGGAGAGCGAGCGACGTTCCTATGGGTTTTTTCAATGCAATCTGAAATCAAACTGTATACGGCCGAAATCAAATTATAAGAACTACAGAAGTGGTCCTGATGTGTATAATAAAATGAATAATAATATGGGGGTAACGAAAAAAAATATTAAAATCTATAAAATCATGTTTATTTCTTTATTTTTCGTTAGCCAAGGATCAATATATGGGTGCAACGAAAATAAAGAAATAAACATGATATTTTATGTGATTTAATATTTTTTTTCGTTACCCCCATATTATCATTTGTTTTATAAAACACATCGTACAACTTCTGTAGTGTTCTAATTTGATTTCGGCCATGTACATTTTTATTTCAGATTGCATTAGAAAATCCATAGGAGCGTCGCTCGCTCTCCCATTGGTCCAAATAACGGCGCCTCTTTTAACTTAGCCAATCACAGAGCGCGCCAGAATTTTTTTTCCCATAGAACTCTATGAGAAAGTAGCTCGCGCTCTGATTGGCTAAGCTGGACGACCCCCCCGCTTCAACCATCAGCTCGTTTCTGCATTTTTACTGTATTTTGAACTGTCCCACCTTTGAATATGATTGGTCAATTTTTCTCCATAGGATATAATGAGACTTTGTCGCTCCTATTCTGCTTGGTTAATACTCCTTCATAGGTTAGAATGGGCCACTGTCGCTCCTATTCTGATTGGTCCAAACTTCTCCATAGGATATAATGGGTCTTTGTCGCTCCTATTCTGATTGGCTGGCTTCTGCCGACCAATGAGAATAGCTTAAACAATTTGAATTACTGTATTTCCCGGCAATTCTCTCTATTGCAATTCCCTATGTAGCGCCGGTCTCGGCGACAAACGCGTTGTTAGGGATTTTACGTTCAGCTCTTTTCTTACACTGTTTTCCGCCTTTATAAAGGCGATTTTTTCGGAATCATACTCCTGCTGCACGGAGCGGAGCGCCGAGATTTCTGTCGCGATCTTCTATCTGCTTCCTCGCATGTTCCGATCCTGCTTCACTTCGCCTCTGTCGGAGGATTTAGACCAAAAAAATCCTGGTTTGCCTGTCGGAGCTGCCGAGCGCTCTACTGCGCCTCGCTTTGACGACTCGCCATCGTACATGCCTCGGGGTTTTCAAGCGCGCCGTGTCCCGCCCTGGAACGCCTATCCCGCGCCCACACCCCGCCCACTGCCCGCCCCTTGATGCGAGGCGCAGCTGAAAGTGGCGAACGCTGCGCCTAACACTGAATCCCCATGTCCGACAGCGGGATTCGGGCCGAGAGGCGCAGGATACTCCAAAAAACAGGCGAAAAGCCCGATCATACATGTCGCCCAAAATGAGAAAACAAATTCAGAAAATCACATTGCCTGATTTGGAAAGAATTTATTTGCAAATTATGGTGGAAAATAAGTATTTGGTCACCTACAAACAAGCAAGATTTCTGGCTCTCACAGACCTGTAACAACTTCTTTAAGAGGATTTTCTGTCCTCCACTCATTACCTGTAGTAATGGCCCCTGTTTGAACTTATCAGTATAAAAGACACCTGTCCACAACCTCAAACAGTCACACTCCAAACTCCACTATGGTGAAGACCAAAGAACTGTCGAAGGACACCAGAAACAAAATTGTAGCCCTGCACCAGGTTGGGAAGACTGAATCTGCAATAGGCAAGCAGCGTGGTGTGAAAAAATCAACTGTGGGAGCAATAATTAGAAAATGAAAGACATACAAGACCACTGATAATCTCCCTCGATCTGGGGCTCCACGCAAGATCTCTCCCCATCGGGTCAAAATGATCACAAGAACGGTGAGCAAAAATCCCAGAACCACACAGGGGGACCTAAGGAATGACCTGCAAAGAGCTGGGACCAACGTAACAAAGGTTACCATCAGTAACACACTACGCTGCCAAGGACTCAGATCCTGCAGTGCCAGATGTGTCCCCCTGCTTAAGCCAGTACATGTCTGAACCTATCTGAAGTTTTCTAGAGAGTATTTGGATAATCCAGAAGAGTATTGGGAGAATGTCACATGGTCATATGAAACCAAAGTAGAACTGTTTGGTAGAAACACAACTCGTCGTGTTTGGAGGAGAGAGAATGCTGAGTTGCATCCAAAGAACACCATACCTACTGTGAAGTATGGGGGTGGCAACATCATGCTTTGGGGCTGTTTCTCTACAAAGGTATTAGGATGACTGGTCCGTGTACATGAAAGTAGCCATGTACCGTGAGATTTTGAGTGCAAACCTCCTTCCATTAGCAAGGACATTGAAGAAGAAACTTGACTAGGTCTTTTAGCATGAAAATGATCCCAAGCACACTGCCAGGGCAATGAAGGAGTGGCTTCGTAAGAAGCATTTCAAGGTCCTGGAGTGGCCTAGCCAGTCTCCAGATCTCAACCCCATAGAAAACCTTTGGAGGGAGTTGAAAGTCCATGTTGCCCAGCAACAGCCCCAAAACATCACTGCTCTAGAGGAGATCTGCATGGAGGAATGGGCCAAAATACCAGCAACAGGGTGTGCCAACTTTGTGAAGACTTACAGAAAATGTTTGACCTCTGTTATTGCCATCAAAGGATATATGAAAAAGTATTGAGATGAACTTTTGTTTTTGACCAAATACTTATTTTCCACTAAAATTTGCAAATAAATTCTTTCCAGATAAGACAGTGTTATATTTTTGGATTTGTTTTCTCATTTTGTCTCTCATAGTTGAGGTCTACCTATGATGTCAATTACAGGCCTCTCTCACAGTAATATGTTTCTGTACATTTAAATCTGTAAATCGTCTTAGTTTTGCAGTAATATGTTTCTTACCTCTTTTAACCTGTATATCTTAGGCATCATTTAGTGCTATATGAAGCTCAATGATTAAGCATGCAGAAGCTTTCTGAGAAAGAGGGTTAAAGAGGTTGTCTCACTACAAAGAATAGCTTTCAAAATGTAGGGAACACTAAATAAAGATGTTTTCCAAATATATTGCTTTGTTCATTTTTTTTGTTAAGGAGCTACAAGTGATTTTATCATCTTCTGAGGGCTTTCTAGTTTCGCAAGTGACCGACTTGTGTACTCCTTCTCACCTGCTGTTTGTTCTATCTGATAGCGGACAGTAACGTCATCACACAGGTTGAGGTTGCGCAGCACAGAACTCCGGACAGTGAGAGCTTGTGTGCTATCTGATCTTTCAGACAAAAGACAGTAATTACTCTACTGTTTACATCAGCTCAGAAGCTTTTCCTGTCCTGGTAGAAGGTAATTTAGCTAATCTAGACTAATTAACATAATAAACAGAGAGGTCTGAATACATGGAGCTCATATGTTAATTACAGACAGCTTGACCAGGAAGTGGCAGAGCAAATCAACATTATTTCATTCATGCATCCTATGAAACTTTGAGATGAGACAACCCCTTTAACTATAAAACAGTTAAATAGGGAAATGAAAGTCTTCAAACAGGAGAACAGCTCACGATATTTGCTGTTTACTATGAAGCAGGCACCCAGACATAAGACAGCTAAATACAGATAAATAGATACAGTGGTCATTATAAAGGGGAGTGGGAGACATATGTTGTTCCCATTATCTATTGTCAGTGCTGTGATCCTTTTGATCTTTTATCTGCCTCCAGTTTATAATGAAGATGTTACTTTTTAATGTTATCCTGCCAGTGAATTAAGCACAACTATTTTAAACTTGTTTTAAACATTAGATACTTTTTAAATTAAATGTAATTATTTTATGTCTATATAGCATAGTCGACTAGAAAGAGAGAGTGAGAGAGAGATAACTATACTACAACATATTTTCATTTTAATTGAAAGCTGTATTGACTTCCAGTAAACTATAGAAATATAGGAATATTCCCATATTTACACATAGCTATGGTAACTTGGATAAAAATAGATTTACGGTATGTTTTAATTTGTGACACAATTTCATAGGTATATTCCATTATTTTATTCACAGTTTTCCTTAACTCAACTGTTACGAATAAAAAAACCTGACATAGTGTGTATTTATAGTCATTGCGACCTATTTACTTTCAAATTCTACTCTGCTATTGTGTGATGGATGCTGTCTTATTGATATCTTTACCAACCTGAAGTTTGTGCTTCATTGTAATAGATTGAACCAGAAATTAGGTGTGATAATACTTGGTTACTTTTAAAACACAAAATATCTGTATTGTATTTTATATAGCTGCATTTTCTTGGTTATCTTTATTGTCTTATTTTAACTGTTAACATATGACAATTTCCTATCAAAGGGTATCTAAATTTCTAGATATCATCATGGACACATATTGATTTATATTCTAATTAATCTTGACAACAACAATACTAAGAAGGGAAGAAAGAGAACATCCATGATTTAAAGCATTGAAATAAATATACTAATCCACTGTTGGTTGTCTAGAAATATCCCAATGCTCCTACAAAAAATAGTCACTTTACACTCTTATGGTTCTATTTAAAGGTGCATTTATTTTACTCCAGTGGAAACAATATACATGAAGGTTACTGTTAATTATCTGCAGTGGTGCCCAGCTGATACAAAGATTATCCTAAATTTTGTAAAGTCCAAATGGTAGAAAAGATTCAGCAGTATTTACTGAATCCCTCTACTGGCTTTATTCTTGAAAAAAATTAAAGTTTTTTTTTGTCACTTTTCAAAATCCTTTCTGAGGCCAGCTTATCATTCACTACAAGCTGAATTCTATAGGGAGATGGCCATGCTTGTGCAGTTACTCCCTTTAATTTCTATGGGAGTTTCAAATATATAGTCTTGCCCTGGCTTACCCTGCCTAAGCAGGGAAACTGCCCCGAAAAGGGTGGCCCCACACTCAAACCTCTTCCTGAGCTGTACCTAGTACAATGTGTGCCAAACAGAAGACCAACGTACGCAAACAAGGAACAGACACCACAGATAACAAATAAAGAATAGTCGTACAGGCCGATGTCAAAAAAGGAATATGTGAAGTACCAAAGGACAGAACGGAAGAGTAACCAGAAAGACAAATCAAAATCCGAGCACCAGCAAAAGGACACAGCGGAGCAAATCAGTAGCATGGACACAAAAAGCAATCAGCAGCAGGGTCAGGCAGACAGGAAGCGGTTTAAAACCACCGTCCCAGCCAAGAATTGTCTCAAGTTCTTAAGCACCAAGCCACACCCTGGCTGAGGCTGCAACAAAATCCTTAAAGGGCCAGTAGTGCATTCCTGACAGTACCCCCCCTTTTATGAGGGGCCATCGGAACCTTAGATCCTGGACCAGGCTTCAGAGGGATTTTTTGTGAAATTCCTTCACTAGACAATCGACATAGATCGAGGAGGTAGGCTCTAATGTGCACTCCTCTGGTTCATACCCTCTCCAAGGTACAAGATATTGAGGAGCATTTCTAACTCTTTGGGAATCCACTATACACTCAACTTTAAACTCTAGATCCCTTTCTACCTGGATAGTAATGGGAGGTTCCTTATGAGGACCGATAGGAGGTATGTACTTTTTGACCAGCAAATTGTGAAAAGACATTATGGATCTGGAAAGTTGGTGGGAGACAAAAAACGAAATATGACTGGATTGATAACCTGTAGAATGGACTAGGGACCACGATATTAGAGAGCCAACTGTGCACAGTATTTCTCATCCAAACTCTCCCTGAGGGTTATCCACTGATGATGGTAATTGTTGGCAAACTCTGCCAAGGAAAGGTAAGTAATCCACTCTAACTGATTATCAGCACAAAAACACCTAAGGTACTGTTCCAGAATCTGATTGAACCCTTCAGACTGACCGTTAGGGTGAGTTCAAACAGCACAGAAAAAATACCGGTCGAACTTTCTGACTGGTATTTTCTCTTTGGGGGATGGATTTTGTCTGCAGTTTGCAGATTCAAGCCATCTCCCTTCACATTCACATGTTTGTGTTCTGCCCGAAAACTGGGCGGAATAATGAACATGTTCTAAGTTGTTATGAAAACCAGTGGTGTCAAAAACCATCCAACAGAAAATCCAATGCACTAATGCACAGATTTTCTATTAAAGTCTATCTAAAATGTTGACAGTCGGTTTACAGGTGTTTTTAAAATCCGAAAACCATCTACAATCTGACTGAAAACTTAAGACGTGGGGACAAGTTCTTAGACTCAGGGAGAAAAGCCACGGAAAATGATAACTGAATTCCGACAAATACAAAAGCTCTCCAGAACGAAGTAACAAACTGTACTCCCCTGTCAGAAACTATATTTTCAGGAATCCCGTGAAGATGAACTACATGACAAAATTTCGGAAGCTGAAACGGGCACAAAATTACATATCTTACTGAAATGGTCAACAATTATCCAAATTACAGTCTTTTCCTCAGCAAGGGGTAAATCCGTGATAAAGTCCATGGACAAATTTGACCAGGGTCTTTGAGGAATGGGTAAAGGATGAAGTTCCGCCATTGGATGAACCCGAGGGACCTTAGTTGGAGCACTTGTCTCACAAGTTGAAACATAGGCAGTGATGTCACGGTGTATGGATGGCCACCAGTAAGAACGGGCAACTAGTCTCTTATTTCCCACAATCCATGGGTGCCCGCAAAGAACCGAACTGTGAAGTTCATTGCACAATAGGAATCTAAATTGTACTGGTCCCACTGGGAGTCAATGGAGGAGCTAAATCCTGAAATATGTATGTGTAGGTCTTGTATGCCTGCTCGGCTTTCGTTAGCTACAGCCTTAGTGATGTCACTCTAGTCTGTTAGCCTGTATATGTGGATCCCGCACGCTGCCAGCCGAAGCGTATCAGCGGTGAACACACCACACTGTTTGTATGTTTTTTTAAATATTATTTCGGACAAATCCACCAACTGAAGATTGAAGTGGACAGAAACCTGGATTAGTGCGAGGTTCCTGGCTGATGTGAGAGCATCTAGTGAGAATCTCTGGGGAAGCGTTTGCACAGGCGTGTTTTACACTGTTTTATACTATTTGCATGGGAGTTGCATATTTTGGAATTTGATTATTTGGGGATTGCTTGTGATTAAGTTGGTACCTTATACAGCGAACAGAGCGCAATCGTCTTTAAATATATACATTTTTTATCTCTATTAGAGGATTGCAGCAGGAGATTTCCTCCGGCGATCTTTGTGCAGCTTGTTCCCTGAAACACCTGGCGCTTGTATCTAAAGCAGTAGTTAGTTAAATCCTGAAATTGTCTTATATCAATGGCCAGGTCCGGGGAGACCACTGATACAACTACCCCTGTAGCTAAAATGGGTTCCGAGGGTAACTTGGAAGACGGAGTGACACAGAAGCTTCGAGACAGAGCCTTGGCTTTGACATTTTTGGAGCCAGGTCTGTAGGTAAAGTCAAACCTGGTAAAAAACAGGGTCCACCTAGCCTGTCTAGTATTGAGGCTCTTGGCGGATTCGAGACAGGTCAGATTCTTGTGATCTGTGAGTAAAGTTATTTTATATCTAGTCAGAAAAATTATGACACTCCTCAAATGCCCACTTGATGGCGAAAAGTTCCCAATTCCCAACATCATAATTACTTTCAGTGGCGGAGAATTTTGTGAATAAAAGGCACAGGGATAAAGGTTAGTCAGAGAGGGGGGCCTTTGCGACAGAACTGCATGCACTCTTACCTTAGAAGCATCCACTTCAACAATAAAGAGCCACAAGAGGTCGGTTGGAACCAGAATGGGGGCTTCTGTAAAGTTACTCTTCAATGTTTCAAATGCTTGAATAGTTGCTGGTTTCCATTCAAGCAGATTCTCCCCTTTTTAGTAAGATCTGTCAAAGGTTTGGCTATGGATGAAAAGCTATGGATAAATTTTCTGTAGTAATTGGCGAACCTCAAAATTCTCTGCAGGGCTTTCAGGGAATTTGGCCGTGCCCAATCCAAAATAGCCTGAACCTTGAGGGGATCCATATGGAAGGCAAGCAGTATAAGAATATAGCCCAGGAAATGTAACCCTTGGACCCCAAAAGAAATTTTTCCAGTTTGGCATTCAAGTGATTCTCCCTAAGAATCTGCAGGACAGTGCACACATGTTCCACATGAGAAGACCAGTCAGGGGCAATTACCAAAATATCATCCATATAGACAATGCCAAAGCACCCACTGAGGTTTCAGAAGATGTCATTAACAAAATTGTGAAGAACCGCTGGTGCATTACTTAAGCCTAAAGGCATCACTAAATACTCATAGTGCCCATAAGAGGTATTAAAGGCAGTTTTCCACTCATCTCCCTTATGGATGCCAATTAAATCATAAGCACCCCATAAGTCTAATTTGGAAAACCAGGTAGCTCCAGATAGCTGACTGAACAGATCTGGGATGAGGAGAAGAGGGTCCAGATTTCTAACACTAATTTCATACAATTCCCGATAGCCTATGCAAGATCTGAGACCTCCATCCTTCTTCTTAACAAAGAAGAAGCCAGCCCCCATGGGTGAGATTGAGGGGCAGATATGACCCTGGCGGAGACTATCCTTAACATACTCCTTCATAGCCTCCCTCTCAGGTGCAGACAGATTATAAATGCAACCCTTAGGAAACTTAACGATCAGAGGTAACTCGATAGCACAGTCATAAGGCCTATGAGAAGGAATCATTTCACAGCCTGACTCATAAAATTTGACTGAAAAATCTTGGGTAAAGTCAGGTACGGTTGGATTACTGGGATAAACAGAAGGCTCTTACATTAAAATTAACCAGCTGAGTTTATGACAGAGGGTGTACTATCTATAGCAGAACCGTAGTCGAGAAATGCATTACCAGAAAGACTGTGGCTGTTATACAAAATACAGACAGGCAAAATAACTTTTTGAGACATACTGGGAAATACCTTATCACCTAGGTGACCTTCCCCTGAGTCACCTAGGTGCTGGAGTTTCTCCGGACCTAGGACACTCTGAGAAGTTCCGAATAAAGTGATCTGCTGCTCTGCAGTAAAAGCAGAGTAACTTGTTTTTCTGAAGGCTTTGCAGTCTCTGGAAGACGTAGTAGATCCCAGCTGCATCGATTCCAGATCAATTTCCAATCCCTTGTGGGATATGGAGGGAGGAGCAAGAAAGTACCTCAAGATGTTCCATTTGGCGCTTGCGTAAGCAACTGTCAAGCCAAATAGTCAGCGTCATGAAATCTTCCAGCCTTTCAGGGTTTTTTGCATGCTTTCTTAATACCTCTTAGGAAACCACATCATCCCCTAACTTATTCCAATATCCCTTTCCAGTCACAAATAAACAGTAGTATTCACTAAAACATTTAAACAATAGACAAATAATTATTTATATGTACTGTAAAAGAATTTGCATGTACAAAAGAACACACATATGCAGATAAAATAAATAATATAATTCTCCTTCATTAGAGATCAGTTTAGCCAGCTCAGCCTATGATCCTCTAAGTTTTTAAGCCCTTACCAACACAAGATGTAAACATACATCATGGTGCCAATAAGGTTCTATGTAGTGGGATTAATTTGGATGGTAACAGCAGGGTACAGAGCTGGCTCCGTTCCCTGCTGTTTAACCACTCAAATGTCATGGCAATCACAGTCATGACTTTTGAAATGAATAAGAAATAGTGCCGCACACCATTTCTCTCTTTAATCGGCACCCCGTGACGTTTGGTTAGCATGGTGACTGGAAGCCTTATCAATGTCTCTCATTTTACGAATTCCTTCCCCCCGTCATCTTTTTTCACCATTTTGCATTGTTTATACAATGCAGAAGGGTGTACTGACAATTGTGCCCCTTAATGGTCAAGTTATCTAGAGGGACTTGATGTAAAAGTAAATTAAAAAAAATGTTTTAAAGTGTAAAAAAATGACAAACATTACATGTTCAAATCACCCCCTTTTGGAATTTTACACATAAAAAATAAAATAAAAAAGTTACACATAATTGGAATCATCACGTCCATAAAAATACGATCTATTAAAATCTAACATCATGTTTCCCATACACTGAACACCGAAGAACAAAAACATTTCAAACGGCAAAATTTGGTAATTTAATGTCCCCTAGAAAATGGAATAAAAAGTGATCAATAAGTCGCATCTATAAATAAATGTTACAAATAAAAGGTACACTTCAGCCTAAAAATAATAGACCATAGGTCCATAGGTAAAAGTGCAAAAAAGTTATTGTGGCAGTAAATGGCGTTGTGGTGTAAATTTAAAAAAATAATGTTTGGATTTTCTTTACGAAAGTAAAACATAATGAAAACCCTAAATATTTGGTATTGCTGGAATTGTAGTAACCTGAAGAATACAGACAACACATTATTTATACCAAAGAGTGAACACAGTAAAAACAAAACCCCCGCAAACATTGCTCAAGCATGTTTTTTGCACATTTCGCTCCACTTATAATTATTTTTTGCTGTTTACAAATACGTTATTGTTTTGATTTTGCTTAGGGGTGGGTTTAATTTCCTTTTTTTTTAACACAAGTTTTTCTAATTACCGAACACTTCTCCCTGCTCTCTCCTATTTCTCAATGCTCAAAGCTGCCATCAGTCAGTCAGTTCAACTATGGTGAGTCACTTTCTACAGAGTCTTATTTCTAGCAATGGACTTTATTTACCTAACAAAATGAAAAGCTTTCACTCTTTAGAGCTTTGTAGCTGCTATAGACCGTCCTACAGTCTGACCTGGAAGTGTGAGTCTAAAGCTTGCTGTGGTTCTGGGAAACTGCACGGTGAGAAAACCCCACTAAGAGTTCAAAAATTTGAAATTTGAAAATACCATCAGAGGCATAACTGGAGAAGGCTGAGCCCCAAAGCAAACTATTTCCCCACAGACCATGAACGTTTACCATAACCATTAATTAATAGTAATAGAGTTCCCAAATAAAAAAGTAGCAAATAGCTCACCATAGAAATAGGTGGTGATATCTGATGATAAATGATGGTAATATCGCCATCACCTTATTTACCAAACAAATCTCACTATATCAAGATCAACATTACCAATAACCAATAATTATGCTACTACATAAAGACCAAATAATACAGCCAGAACATGACCACATATCAAAATTACTATAGGTACCACACTGGAGGATACATAAGTCTTTACACAAGTTGTTGGTAATGAAATATAAAGAAAACTGGATGGATTTATTATAACATTAATTCTACTTGCCTATAGAATGTAATTTATACTGAATGGTGAAATCTGTCAAATCAAAACCTAACCCCCTTTATTATTATCATAGTAATTAATATGTACAAGTAATCTATCATAGAGATAATTCTGACAGTCTCTCTAATGCACACACACAGTCTCTCTAATACATATACATATATACTACTCGTAGTATGCAATGTTGATTTTCTCATCCCAAACAATTTAATGAAACAAAAGCAGTGGAGGGTATACACCATAAAAAAAAAATAATATCTCAATAATGTGTCATGTGGCCTTGAGCATCAATTACAGCTTAACAATGACATATCATGCTTTTCACAAGTTGAGTTATTGACTGCTGAGGTATGGCTTCCTTTCTGCTTGAAGGACTCCCCTCAGGATATTGAGGTTTAGGGCGACAGAGTTACAAGCTTTTACACAGTGACTCAGCTGATCCCACAGGTTTTCAAGGGAGTTAAGGTCTAGAGAAAGTGTAAGCAGCAATGGCTGATGCATCGCACTTTCCTTAAAGGGGTTGTCTCACTATAAGGATTGCTTTTTATGTTAAAGATCTTGCAAAAACAAGTCACTTTGCAATATTTGTCCATTAACAGTGTCCTACCTATTCCTAGATATCCTCTCTTGTATGGGCTCCATCAGCTCCTCAGGTTGCTATAGCTACAGACCTGTTCAATCTCTCATGATAGGCTGCCAGCACTGGTTGCTATAGCTACAGAACTGGCTTCTACTGCAGTCTAGTAGAAACCAGTAAACACGCCCCTGAATTCAAAATGAAATCAAGAAAACAGGACTGAGGTAAGATGAATCAATGTAGTGAGACAACCCTTTTAACGTCTGAAGCATAATTGGCGGCCATCATTTCTGCTCAGAGTGATTCGACTTTCATCACTGAATATCACTGAGGACCACCATTTCCAGTCGTCTAGCACACAGACCACACTGATGTAAACGTTTACAATAGTCTGACATGACAATTGGTTGCCTCTCACCTCTATTAAAGGTGCCTGGAGCTGTGGGGCATTCTTCATCTGGTTTTGCAAGACAGTGTGTGATGTAGCCAAAGGACGTCCAATTCTTTGCCTTTCCTTGACCCTCCCAGTCTCTCTGTATCTCTTATGAAACCTACCGATAACACTCTGTGACACTCTAATCTCAGTGACCACTTCCATCTGAGTGCATCCTGCTTGAAGCCTTGCAATGGTGAGGTACTGTTGACCAATTCTAAGGTGTTATCTTGGTATTATGATGTCAAAATGTGAACGCCCTGATGAGGAGGACTGTTTAAATTCCAACTGAAATTGATCCCCTAAATTCATTCGATGATTCAGGGATCAAACACCTGTTGGGAATTTTGCCAATAAGCTCCTTGTTATAGATCAGCAAGATGTTCAAAAAGTACTGAAACACTGAACAGTTGGACATGTGCATTCTCGAGCTGGAGAACTCCACACTCAGAAAGTGGCAGCATTCATTCTTACCTGATGACTCTGTTCTCCTTTCCTATCTCATCTCTTATCACAGTCTGGAGAGGAGAGGCTATTGTAAGTTCACAGTGAACACTCCCTGAATGCTCCCTGAATGTAGAATCATCCAGCTCCAGCTCTACACTCACCTCTGTTTATTGATGTGATATCAGTTGATTATTGTTATGTGTAAACTCTTTGCCAATTTATTTTGTGGTTAAATAAATATGAAAAGAGGCTTTAGGCATTATAGCTCAAAACATGCATCATATATTAAGTTAGCACATACACATTATTTGTTAATCCTTTCTAACCCCCACCTTGAGGCTGAAATACTGTCACTAAAATATATATGAGAATAGAGACTCATTATCAGTGTTGAGCGATTACGTTGGCTATCGACATCGGGCGATAGTCGGCCACCATCGATAAGGTTTTTCGATAGTGAGCAGTCGATTATGAGCGATGACCATTAAAGTCTATGGGAGAGCAACAACACCTTCATTCTTACACCCAAACAGGGCTGGAGAAGCTGGAATTAACAGCCACAACAGTCAAATGGATACGTGCTAAATCTTAGGCAACACACTTAGGTTATAAAAACCACAGAAAAAAAATCACAGACCATACACTATCCCTGTCTTGTACCACAGCATGACCCTTAAACCTACATCATCCACAAATTAAAAAGTGCCAGAAGCAGTATTATTTAAACCCAAATCATTTTACTTGAACTGGACATTGAATATCCCTGTCCGGAAAACGCAGCATGACCCTAAAAACCTCATGCCCCCACAATTAAAAAGTGCCGGAAGAAAGAAGTCTTTGAACCACCATTTAGTTGAACTGGACATTGACAAACCCTAATCCTGGACTGCAGCAGGGACCTTTAAACCGTCTGACCCACAGATTAAAAAGTGCCGAAAAAGGAGCCCTTTCAACCACCATTTTAGTTTCACTGGAAAATTGACTAGAACTGTCCGGGACCGCAGTAAGACCATTAAACCTGTCTGACCCCCAGATTAAAAAGTCCCGGGAAAAAGGAGTCTTTCAACCACCATTTTAGTTTAACTGGACATTGACAAACCCTGCCCCGAAAACCGCAGAAAGACCCTTAAACCGCCTGACCCATAGATTAAAAAGTCCCCGGAAAAAAAGATCTTTAAACCCCACCATTTTAGTTTCACTGGACATTGACTAAACTGTCCCTGGACCACAGTATGACCATTAAACCTATATGAAAACCCAGATTAAAAAGTGCTGGAAAAAGGAGTCTTTCAACCACCATTTAGTTGAACTGGACATTGACAAACCCTGCCTGGACCGCAGCATGACCCTTTAAAACCTGCCCTGACCCCCAGATTAAAAAGTGCCGGAAAAAGGAGTCTTTCAACCACCATTTAGTTTCACTGGACATTGACTAGAACTGTCCTGGACCGCAGTATGACCATTAAACCTGTCTGACCCCCAGATTAAAAAGTGCCGGTAAAAGGAGTCTTTCAACCACCATTTTAGTTGAACTGGACATGACATACCTGTCCTGTGCCACAGCATGACCCAGGCCGGAGTTACAGTGGGTACGGTGAGAGCCCAGGCTTGCGTCTGTCATCTATTAACACGCAGGTTAAAATGCCCTGATGACCCCAGCAACGAAAACTGTTGGCTGAAGCAGAGTGCGGAAGCGGAATTGTGATAAACTCCACCCTTTTCCTCAGTACACAGTCAAGACCTGGTAGCGCTTCCCCCCTCCGTATGAGTGCGGACCAATTGAGCTTCACTTGGAAATCCCGGGTGTTAACGCTCCTGACCACCCAGGTGCCCTTTTCCTTGGCATCTTTTTACCTCATTTACCTCAACTGCTGGAGGAAATTGTCTCTGTACTTTGTTCTAGTCCCTTTGCTCCATACTCCATTTCCCTGAATAACCTACATCGGGGTCAAGTTTTCCTGTACCTCCCTTGTACATCAGGGGAATTTTTTTACCAGCTATTTGTACAGCAACTTTTTATATTAATTTCAAAAAAAATTTTTAAAATGGATGGAACCCACCTGCCCTTTTTATGTATTAAAATTTTGCCTAATACAGGGTTGAAGCTATGTTAAAGATCTTGCAAAAACAAGTTTTTGCAATATGTGTCCTTAACTGTCCACCATTCCTGTTTCTGACAGCACCATCACCCTTGAGCCACTCTTGACAATTGTGAAGAACAAATGTCTGTTAGAAACAACATTTTTTTAAAAAATAGTACCTGTAGTATACTGCTTTTTCAAACAAAATGCCCCCAAAAATTCAAAGCATGACCCTTGAGCCACTTTGGGACAATTGTGAAGAACAAAAGTCGTTATAAACAACTTTTTTTTTTATAATAGGACCTGTAGGATAGCTGCATTCAAAGCAAATGCCCCCAAAAATTCAAAGCATGACCCTTGACCACTTTGGACAATTGTGAAGAACAAATGTCTGTTAAAACAACATTTTTTTTTATAATAGGAACCTGTAGGAAAGCTGCTTTTCAAAGCAAAATGCCCCCAAAAAATCAAAGCATGACCCTTGAGCCAATTTGGAAAATGGTGAAGAACAAATGAATGTTAAAACAACATTTTTTTATAAATAGGACCTGTAGTAAATGCTGCATTTCAAAGCAGCATGACCCAAAAAATTATAAAAATGACTTCTCAGCCACTGTTAAAAATTGTGAGGGAGAAATGCCACTTAGAAGCCACATTTCTGTTCCAAAGGACCATGATTATTGCTGTATCTCACAGCTACATGACCCCAAAAAATTTAAATATGACTTCTCAGCCACTATTAAAAAAATGTGAGGGAGAAATGCCACTTAAAAGCCACATTTCTCTTCCAAAGGACCATAATTAAAGCTGTTGTCATAAAACCTTGCTGTCTTTTACAGTCTCCTCACAGCAAAACCAGCAAAATGAACTGTTGGGAAAAGAGAATAAAAATTGCAGTAAGAAATGATCAAGAGACCATTTTTTGTTTGAAGAGAACGTGAAAATAGACCGCAACTAATCGGGGAACCTCGGCGATTGGGCCACAACATCATCAGAGATCCATCCTGATTCATCTTGATGAAAGTCAAACGATCCACATTACCGTGTGAAAGCCGATGCGTTTGTCTGTAATGACTCCTCCAGCTATGCTGAAGGTCCGTCAGATATGAAAGCTGGGTGCTGGGCAGGACAACACCTCTACGGTGGGGACGAGCCAGCTCGGGCCATTCTTTCCATTTTTGGGTACCCAAAGTCTATTGGTTCTGGAACACATACAAAAACCCTCGGTGTGAGAACGCAAATAAGGGAGTGCACCATGATCTTAAGCTGAAACTCTGTGTGTGGAGTGTGCCCTGCATTGCATGCGTTGGTTAGATGGTAAACAAAGATTGCCAGAGGTCACCCATTAGGCTTCTGCCACCTTGCCTGCTGCTGCCGCTACGCCTACTTGGCACTCACGTCGCTGAAGTTGTTCCACCGTGACATTTGGGGAACGTGAAGCAGACGCAACAGATGTCTCCAGTTGGAAACAATCAGCAAGGGCTCCATTTCCTGCATTTTTACTCTCTATTTGGTGGGGTGGAAGAAAGTGCTGAGTTTTGTTTTGTACCGGGGGTCCATAGGGTGGCCCCCAGTAACTGTTGTTTCATTTTGATGGCCTTAATGCGAGGGTCATGTTGGAGGAAAGGAGCATCCAAGCACTCATGTGAGAGATGGAGCCTTTTATTTCCCAAGCCTCTGGGGCGAGGGGCACTAGCAAACCGATCTTCCTCATCTTCCTCCTCCGCCTCAAATTCGCTCCAACCTCTTTCCAAGGCCAGGGACGTCGTTAACATCGGTGTCTAGAATACCTCCTCCTCCTCCTCCTCCTCCCTGCCTCCAGCACAGCTTCAACACAGCCCTGACTTGCCTGAGATGATGCACCCTGAGAGCTGATGCGCCACCTTGCACTAAACTCTGGACCCCGAACCACTGCCTAATGAAGAAACCCATGAAAATTTTGAAACTGTCGGGGGCCCTTTTGGGGTTTTTACGGAGAGAAAGGCTCCGGCCGCATCTGTGTCCGTCTCCTCCTCCGTCCGCTGGCGGGGCCTGTTTGTTTCAAGTGTCCAATGACGTTCCAGAACTAAGATCATCACAATGCTCATGCTGACATGGCATTGTCCGCACTGACCATTTTGGTGGCTTCTTCAAAACTGGCAAGGATGGTACAGAGCTCTTTCACCTGCCTCGACTCTCGGTGGCTCAACACCCCGAGGTCCGCACCGCTACTTGTCAGGCCAGTTCCACTTCGTACTGCGTAACGGCATTGCGCTGCTGCCACAATCGCTGGAGCATGTGGGGGGTGGAATTCCAGCGTGTTGCCAAAATCAACAATGAATGGTTGACGGGGAGCCGACTGACGCTGCCAAAAGCAGCCAGGCGGACGAAGCAGGGTGCAACGGCGGAAGTGGCGAACTTAGACTTCGAGCCTTCCTCAGCAGGCAGTCCAGACCCGGGTAGCTCTTTTAAATTTTTGGACGACAAGGTTCAATGACATGTGCCAGGCAAGGGATGTGCCCAGCCTACCGATCTTAAGGGCGGCCAGCATTCGCCCGTTATCGCACACCACCTTGCCTGGCACCCAGCCAGCGCTCGGTCCTTCGTTGCGGAGAGCCGTCCACACTCCCACCTGTGTGTGGGCGGTCTCCAAGAAAAGATTAATTTCAACACGGCCTGGTTTCTCCCGGCACGTGATGCCACCAGAGGGCCTTGGGGGAAAGAACCCAGCACCATCCCTGCAGTTTGAAGACGTGCGCCGAGCCTGAGAGCCACCGTAACCCCCAGGGACATCCACCCAGCTCACCCATAGCTGTCACAAGATAAGCGGCCTTGGCCTGCTTACTAGTCCATGTGTCGGTGGTCAGATGGACTTTTCCGGGCCCCAGATGCAGAGAACCCCGCTTGAAATTTAAGATGACACGTGGCTGGCCAGGGCAGGGACGGGTTTTCTGGCAAAGAAATGCCTGCTCGTCATCTTGGGTTTTTGGGGCAAGCAAGGGCTATGACGTGGCGGAACCCATCTGTGTCCACCAGACGGAAAGGCAACATTTCCAAGGCCAAAGCCTGGCAATGCCAACATTCAGACTTTTGGCTTTAGGATGGTTTGGGTTAAAGTGTTTCTTCTGCTCCCAAACCTGGAAGACAGTAGGCTGGCTGCTAACTGGGCCCCTGTAAAGGCATGCAGGTCATCAAACTGGCGGAAGGAGAAGGGGTAGGATGGGTCTCTGGTGGTCTGGTGGGACTCGGCGATGGTGGAGGCTGAAGCGGAGGCTGATCCCTGATCATGACTCTGAGAGACATGGGCCCGCTGAGGAACGCTTGGTGGTGGCGGAGGAGGAGGCGGAACAGAGGGTGTGACAGTGGTTGGAGGCCCGGGTCGGTCCCGGCCTTTTTTGGCCAAGTGTTGCCTCCATTTCAACTCATGCATTCGCTTTCATGTGACTAGACATGTTGGTGGTGGTTAACCACCTAAGGGTTCTTGCCTCTACTTATGCGTTTACGGAAAAAGGCCCAGCTTATAACATCCGGGGTTAAAACAGGGGCTTGGTCAAAGGGGGGCCCGGGCTTGAAAAGGCCCTGGCCCTTTTTTAAACGGGCGATAAGCGGGGAAAGGGGGGGTTTTGCGCAGACCGTGTGCTGGGAATCATATCAGAAACCCTTCGGGCGACCCGCCCCTCCCTTTTGGGGAGGCGGAACCCTACTGACACTACCCCATCGTCTTCCCCCCTCGCCCATTGTTTTGAAGCGCTCGCAAGAAAATTCTGCTGAAAAGCCCAAACTTTGGGGATCCGCAATGCATCATCATAAACCATCACACGGGGTGCCCTTTGGTCGTCCTGACATTCTAAAACCCCAGGAGCTTTTGGGCTCCCAAAAAGAGGGACTGTAAGGCTTTGCCGACCGCCCGGGATTTTTGCCGATTGACCGGCCCCTTTTCCCCTCCTCAAAAGGCAAAAATAATTTGGGCGTCAAAGCAGAAAAAAAATCATCCTTTTTGGCCTTTTGGGATTTTTTTAACATCCCCTTCTGACCCCAACCGCTTTTTGGGTCATCAAAGATTTTCTTCAAAAATGGATTATCCACAGTGGTGGGTAAAAAACGAGTTGACTTTGGGGGCTGTTTCAAGTTGGACGGTTTGCGGGGTGATGCTGAGGAGGGACTTTTGGGGCCCCGTAAACGGGGGGGAAGGACAAAGGAGGTAAACTGCGGGTTTTCAGGTTGCATTAACCACTAAAGGACAGATAGTGGCTCTTTTTGGGTTACTGAATTTCCGGGGCCCGACCCACCGTGACGGGCCCTTTACGGTCCTGAACTGTTTATCCCTGGCATCCCGTTTTTTGTCGTAAAGCACTGGAAGGAGCACCTACTCCCATAACCTTTTCTACCTCCATGTCCAAACCCCCCTCTTTCCCTCGCTTCCCCAACCTGAATTTTCGCTCCATGTTAAAAAATAAAAAAATTTGAAAAAGGCTTTGGAAGATTTTTTGGAAAGTCTCTTATTAAAAAAAGGGCCCAAAATCACAGCAAATTCTCAAACCCCCAAAAACAAAAAAAAAAATTGTTTGGATTCAAATATAACGGGAAAATTAGATCTATCAATTCAACAAAGCGGGGCCTGCGCCAAAGTGAAAAAACACGTATCTAAATGTTTTCAGATAAAAAAAAGGGGTTTTTTTTTGGCACCAAAATCAATTCACCTGTGGTTTAATTTAACGAAAAATTCCCCGGATTCAAAATTTTAACGCAAGGGGGCCCTCAAATTAAACAAATCTGAACGGGGAAAAAGGGCAAAAAAACACGAATCTGTAATTTTTTTCTAAAATAAAAGGTATTTTTTTGGGCACCAAACAAAAAACCTGTGGTAACCCCAAAAATTGCGGGAATTCCCAAATTTAACGGGAAAGGGGGCTCAAACAACAAATCGGGACGGGGCCCAAAATGCAAAAAACCACGTATCTGTAATGTATTCGGATAAAAAAAGTTTTTTTGGCCCCCATCAATTCACCTGTTGACTAAAAATTGCCGAATTAAAATTTAAAACTGCAAATTAGATCAATCAAAAAAGTTTGGCCCGCCAAAGTGAAAAAACACGTTTTTCTGAAATGTATTCGGAAATAAAAGGTATTTTTTGGCACCTATAAATTTTTCCCCGTGGTGACAAAAAAAATTGAAAGTTTTCCCACTTTAATGCAAATTGCCTAAAATGAAAAAAAGCGTAGGGGGGCCCCAAAAGAAAAAAACCCAACCCTATCAAATTTTAAAATTTCGGATTTTAAAAAAGGGTATTTTTGGCACCAAAACCCAACCTGGGTACTTGCTGGATTCAATTTAAATTACAAGGGGGGATATATCAACAAAGGGGGAAAGGGGAAAAATTTGAAAATGAACCCGGGCCCTAAAAATGTATACTGATAAAAAAAAGGAGTTTTGCACCTAACAAAGAACCTGCAGTTCTAAAAAAGATTGAAATCCTATAAGTTCAGGCTCCCCAATATCCGGGAAAAAATTTTCAAAAGAAAACTTTTTAATAAAAAAACCCAATTGAAAATGACTACACAAAACCCTTGGTAAAATTTTTAAATCCAGAATTTCTTAAAGAGCGTCATTCGCAAAATACAAAAAATTTTTTGCCCCTTTAAATTTCCCCGTGGTGCTAAAAAAAAGCGGGTTTTTCAAATTTAAGTGCAAGGGGAATATCAACAAAAGTGGAAGGGGCAAAAATTGAAAATAAAAACACCTATCAAAAATGTATTTTTAATAAAAGTGGATTTTTTGCATCTAACAAAGAGCCCTTTCATTTAAACTAAAAAGAGGTAACCTATAATTTCAGGCTCCCCAATACCCCAGGAAATTTCAATAAAAACTTTTTAAAAATTAAAGCTTTTGCAATGTCTACACTAAGTCGGGGGTGAACTTTACCCAATATTCTTTTAAGAGCTTGTCTGTGTTTCCCCCAGCCGGGTTTCCCCCCCCTTTTCGCTCCCCCCCCGTGATTTTAAAACAGCAGTAGATGCCCCCTTTTAAAAATTTTCTCTACCTAACTATATAAAATCTTCCAATCCCCAAATTTCTAACTAAATTGAAAGGAAACACAGCTAATAGTAGAGGTTTCTCTTTAAGAAATAAAATAAATTTTTCTTTAGGGTTTTGGGCACAAGCAGAGCGCACGTCCCTTTTGCTCTTTGAAGCTGAGAGACACTGAGGGTGAACAGGGAAAAACCCGTTCCAAAGTAAAACGAAAGGGAAGTGATTTTTTTCCCGCCAATTTGCAAACCCTGGGACATCCCAGTCATGACGCGCCCCACAAAAATTTCCCCCCCCACCCTGCTCTTTTCTGTAAAACTTTAATTTTTTCTGGCCCCCAAAATTACAGGAAGCGCCGAAAAAGCGCGATTTAAAAAGATGATGGGACGATTTTAAAACCCAAATTAAACCGCAAAAGATCCCCAAAAAAAAAAAAAGTAAAAACAATTAAAAAAACCAAAAAAAAAAACCAAAAAAAAAAAAAATTTTGCCGATTTCAACTTTGTCGATAATAAACCCCCAAAACACTCATTTTGGGGTATATACATCAAATAAACATTTTTCAAACCACAATTAAAATTTATCCAAATCTTGAAGTAGCATTTTAGTGTCTCTTTAAATAGGATTTTAACATACCCTTTAAAAGGGGTTCTAAGGTACCCCAAAAAAAGGGAAAAGTCACAACATTCCTTAATTTTAACCCCCAAATTTTTGGAAAAAAAAAAAAAAAAGTAGGGGGCCCCCCCCACGAAAAAAAAATTTCCCCCCCCCCCCAAAATTGGGTTTTTCCCTTTTTTTTTGGGGTTTTATTTGGGGATGATTTAAAAGGGAAAAATTTCCAGTACATTTTTTTCTTGCTGTTTTAACCAATTTCAAACTGTTTTGTTTGCAACCAGCACTCATTCATTTTTTCCCCTTTTTAATAAAAAGGTGAGGCACAAAATTAAAGGAGGCAGCGTATTTTTTCCCTTTTTAAAGGGTGACCCCAAAAGGGGAAAAACAGTTTTTGAAAAAGATTAAAACAGAATTTTTTCCTTTCCAAAACAGTTTTAAAATAAACTAAAAAATTTTGACACCCCCCGGTCGTGAGAACAAAATGATTACTTTATCTAAGAAAAATATTAAATTATTCTTGAAAAATAAAACTCCCAAATCATATGATGACTGCTAGTTGTTAGCCTTATGGATTGTGGCAATAAACAGATGTTTCTAAGTACCAAAAAAGATAAGGAGATTTTTAAAAAAAACCTGAAGTGGAAAAGTAGTAAAGCAATCAAGGGAAAGGGGGAAAGCATGAGAAGTTTAGGAATAAATTCAAAAGTTTGAAAAAACAGTTAATTTAAACCCAAAATCCCCCCAATTACTGAAAAGGTTGGGAATTTGGGTAAGTTACCAAAACAATTTAAAAAAAAATAAAAAAAACATGGGAAAAATTTTAAACCCCCTACCACCCTAAGACGTATTTAGTATGTCTAGCCCAAATTTGGTTTAAATGGCTTTTAAACAGGATGGGAGCGCATCCCATTTCACAGCCGCCCGGTTTTTAGCGGATAATTGCACTAACCCTTGGCGGTTTTTCCCGCGCGGGGGGGGGGGGGTGGCGACGCCTCCCGCCGCACTGTTTAAAACCCCCAAAACGCTGCGCAAAAAGGGGGCCGCGGGGTCTAAGAGAATGAAAAACATGCCGGCAACCGTTCTTTTTTTTTCCCGATCGGGATATCAGCGGGAGATTTTCTGATCTCCAAAAGGGCTAAAAATGGCAGCGGGAAACCCCTTTTAAGGCTTTTATTAAATTTTTTTAATTTCCCCACTTCCGGCCCCAAACAGGAAATGGGGGAAAACCCCCCAACTTGGTTTCAAACCTAATGCATTGTTTTAACAATGCTTTGTCTGTATTTTAAAAATCCACCCCCCAATTGGGGAAGCACCTAGGAGGACCCCAATGTTTAAAATAAAAAAAAAAAAAAAAAAATAAAGGGTTTTAAAAAAAAAAAAAAATTTAAAACAAAAAAACAAATAAAAAAGATAAAATTTTAAAAAAGTTTTCACATATTTGGTTTCGGCGCGTTTTGAAAAAGTCCCCCTCTATAAAAAAATAAAAAATCCCTTTTCCCGTACGTTTTAACACCCTAGAATAAAAAAATTCCAAAAAGCCAAAATTGGGCCTTTTTTTTTTGTTCATTTCACGGCCCCTAAAAATTTGGGAAAAAAAGGGTTTCAGTGTTCCAAACTGCAAAACAATAAAAAGACCAAATTCATCCACAAAAAAAATTTACCCCCCCACTTTAGGGCCGAAGGTGTTAGTAAAAAAAAGTTAAATTTATACCAAAAATGGTGCTGGCACCAAATTTCAAAATAAAAATGTTTGGGAATTTTTTTCGGTACCAAAAAAAAAATGGAAACCCTACATGGGTTTTTTTAAATTTTTTCCGGGTGAAATCAACCTTAAAAAAAAAATTTTTCCCGAAAACACAAAAAATTTTTTACGAAAAATAACTCGAAAAAAAAAAAACACAAACTGGGGCAAGAAAATTTTTTTTTACATTTTTTTGGGGCCCCTTTTGAAATTTTTTTTGGGGGTTTTCCCCCCCAGTATTTTCCTATAGTAATATGAAAAACACCATTATTTAAAATAAAATCTTTTCCCAAAAAAAAAGCCCTTTAAAATTTTTCTATGGAAAAGGGGGAAAAAAAAAAAGTTATGGCTTTCAGAAGGCAAGGAGGAAAAAAATATAGAGCCATATTATTATGACCGTCCGTCAGGAAGGGGTAAAAGGAAGATGAATTTTAATTTGGCGTCTTTATTCACAGCAATACATTGACATATGGAAATTTCCAAATAGGGAAAAACAATTTAAAAAGGAAGGGCCCGTAAAAAAATTAAAGGGAAAAAATTTAAGGGTTAACCCCATTATTTTTAGAGGACAAACAATCAAAACACAACATAAAGGGTAATTATCAAAGGGAAACAATGGGAACTTTATGTAAAATTTTAACGTTCTAGGAAAAAACTGTCTGAGGGCAATTTTAAAAATAGAAGCATCCCAAATTAACAAGGGGGAAAGGATTAAACAGAAACAAAGGGCTCCGGCCAATTTCCACCACAAAAAATGTTTGGTTTTTTTGCAGTGCTGTGCAAAAAAAGTGAAAATTTTTTTTAAGTTTCCCCCACTAAGTGGGTAAATTTGGTTAGAACCCTTTTTAAAAGGGGCTTAATTTTTGCAAAAAATAAAATGTTTTAATTTGAAATTGAAATTTTTCCCCCCCCAAAAAAAGCCAATGAGGAAGATTAATTTGTATAAAATCTATAAAAAGCCTCATAATGAGTTTGTAAGTTACTATAGTGGTGATACTTCAGCCAATATTGGACCATTAGGTTTTAGCCTTAGCAGTAATCTTTCATGTAAAGGAAAGGGAAGTACTAATTAATGTATGTGATCTAATGAGTGACAGGGATGGAATAGATTATAGTGAGTCAGCTGTAGATGGGAAATGTATGTGAGGAAAAAAATCTAAATTTTATCCAGCCAGTATGGTAGGTACAGCTAATTTTGCAACATTTGTGTTGCTTGACGTTAAAGTTCTGCAGTAGGTTTATTAATGATGAATGGCAGTAATAGTGTAGATTGGGCAAAGAAGGATTTCTTCTAATTTGTTCAATACTTAATTAACAACTCCAGAAGTTTCCTGCTGATTTTACAGCCTCAATCTATATTTAGGGATCTAAAAGACAGACAAAGTTAGAGGAAAAATGGGCCCACAAAATTTATTATTGGCTTTATATAACACCATTTTCCATATAAAAACCCAAATTTTCTGGGCCTTACCAAATTTTTTAAAATAAAAAAAAAAAATGTCCTTCTTCAATGTCAGAAAATTATAGATATAACGTGCTACAGTATCCTAAGACTTTTATTACTAAAGCTTTAAAAAGTGAAAAAGGGCTGATACCCAAGGGGGTTTTTAACCCTATAAAAAATTGGGAGAACACAAAATGGAAAAAAATCTATACCAAAGGGATAATATAGACTAATATGATGATTAATGATATAGTGATGTTTCTTTTAGTGATCATACAAAATGATTAGTAATTTATTACTAAGAGTTGTGATCATGTTGCTATATATTGGGGGGATAAAAAGGGGTTTTCCCCCTTGTCACTTTAGAAAAAAGCCCCTTACATTAAAATTTTCCCAAAATTTATACCCCCTTTTGGGATGATATTGAGTCAAAGGCCCACATTAAAAAACTTTTAAAGTCTAAAACTCATTTTTTTGGGCCAATATAACCAAGGGGGTTTTAGACCTAAACAGTTTCATACATGTGGCCCTAAATTTTTTCAAGAAAAAGACCTTTAAGGAATTTGGTGATTGCCGCTAAATTTTTTTAAACTGTTTTTTTTTTTTATTCTATTTTTTTTCCCCAAAAATGTATTTTTATGGGCCTTTTTAAGAAATTTACCCTTTTTTTTTTTATAGTTTTGAAAATGATGATTTTTGTTTTGGTTTTTTTGGGGTTGTTTGGAACTGAAAGCCACTTTCTCAGGGATTTTGTAGCTGCGCTCCTGTAAAAATAAAAACCCCTTCTCATCTAGGTACCATCCTTTATTCCAAAGCATTTTCCGCCCTCAAACCACATTTTTCTGTTGTCTTCCGGCAGCTTTGTTTTGTGCAGAACCTTCATTTCCAAACAGTGTTGTTGGACAATGTTACATGACTGCTGTAGCCATTCATTGGCTGCAGTATGCACAAGTCAACAAATAAAGACCCGGCAGTTAACCAGCAGCCCCTGAAACAAAGGTCAGTACAGAGGTCAGTATGTTTTTTTTTTAATTTTCTTACTGGGGCAGCAGCATACCTTTTTTTTAAAAAAAACAAAGGGGACAATTATTTAAAACGTGGGGTGTTATATATTTAAAAATATATAAAAAAAATATAATATATATATTATAATATATATATAAAATATATTTCAGCATCTAAAAGAAGCACTGATTTAATTTCGAATTTAATATCAAGTAATATAAGGCTAGCATAAGTTTAGCAACAAATAGGATTTCTATTATTATTACTATTTTTTTAACATTCTATACAAAAAACAAAACTATAACGGTGGATTTAGGTGTGTATTATCAGGAGCATTAAGCCTCTTTTTTTTCGGGGAATTTATAAACGGGGTTTAATATTGGGAAATGTCAATACCACCACTTGCATTATATCACAATAGAAAGGGCAACAGCATTTATTAATTTTCCTGCCTTCTGGATGTTTGGTTATCAGGTGGGTGTTTGACCTGCAGGACATAGCTGTGAACAGATTAATGTAAAAAAAACATAGGCTTATAATCTCTACATTCTCTGTAACCAACATTTATACATTATTGTATATTGTCTTTCCTATCAGAGTCCACACAGAAAAGTATTGCAGACCACATATAGAGTAAATGTGCTGTAGCTCTAAATTTTGTTTTATTTTTAGATAACAGATTAAGGAAGATAATAAAATTTTTCTCATTTTAAATTATTTTATTGTAAAATCAAAATGCTATGAAATTCAAAACTGATAAAATTTTAAAAAATATTGGTGGGCTTGGGGAAAAATTTTTTAAACCAAATTTTTTTTTATTATTTAGAATAATGTTCCTATTATAAAATAAATGTTAATTTGCCATGAATAGTATTTTTATAATTTTTTTAAAAAAAAAATTGTAACAAATTACTGGGAAAGGCATATTAAAAAAAATCACTGTTATAAAATCTAGGGAAATTTTTTTAAAAAAAAGCTGTAAATAAATTTTCTCTGGAAAGGGAAGTTTTTTAGCTGGCCCAAAAAAAGAAATAAAACCCCCTTCAACCTGAAACGGGGAGTGTGCAACCCCCAATATTTACTTCATTTTGAGAAGACAAAAGTTAAAAAATAGCTTTTTAAAACCAACTGCTTTGAAAAATGTTGCTTTTTTTATTATTTTACTGAAACGTTTGGATAGATATTTTCAAAAGCAAACATGATATAGATTAGAATAAGAGAAATATGATGATTGTGTTTAATATGTCAGGAAACCATAAAATGCAACTTAATGATGAACTCCAGCAAAGAAATAGAGCATTACTGGATTCATCTCGATCCCTAATAAAACCTGCATAATAAAAAGAAAACTAAACATTTTGCCCCCTAAATCCCAAAGCTCCAAAACAAAATTTAAAAAAAGGGTCAGAAAAAGGGTAGTGTTTCCATAAAAATTAATATATTCCATCATCCTATTTGCATCACAGTGAGTAAAGCCACCAATCTGCACCAGAGTACAGAAATCTTAGTGTCATCTACTAAATTTATCACACTATGTTTAAAACAGTTTTTTTCACAAATTGTATGCAAAAAAAATATTTTTTTTTTTACATCAATTTTTACAACTTTTTTTAAGGGGTGTGTTTGGGGGCTTACTTTTCCCCAGTCCCCAAAACTTTTCCCATTTAAAACACCAGACATAAATGTAAATATATTCTTTGGGTCATGGTTTTGGGAAGATTTCACTTTCAAAGGGTTATAAAAAAAAGTGCCAAATTTTTATCTGGAGACATACCACCCTTAATATATATGGCTCATGTTACTCTATCACTCTTTTTATTAATATAAATTTAGCATGAGAGCATATTAAAAATAGTGGCTACCAAAAAATAAACAAAAAAAACGCCCTTTGAAAAATTTTTTTAAAAACCACACAAAAATTTCATTAGAGATGGGCGAAATTTAAATTTTAACGGAAATGGAAAATTTTTTTTAGAATTTTTAGGAAAAAATTTGGTTTTTGAAAGAATTTGAAGTGTGGGGTACTTCGGGTGAACAAGTTTTCTTTTTATTGATAAAAGGCCCGCGAGCCATGGCATTACATGGGGCAAAGCACTCTGGGGAAGAAGGGGTTTGCCCTGAAATGTGCAGAGATGAAGCCAAACAGAGACCGGCGGATTCGTGACGTCACCCCCCCCCCCTATATAAGTCCAGCGCGACGGGAGCTCATACCCCCTCACTGTACTGACAGGGGAAAGGGGCGCTTTCGCTGAAAAGTTACTGAAAAAACTGATTTTTTTCCAAAACGATTTTTTGTGGGGTGTCTTTAGCTTTTCTCAGAGACTGCTTTCCCCTTAATGTTTCTATTTCCGATTTTTTGGGTAAATTTGGGTCGAAAATCCATGTGCGTCCACTGCTGCTGCATATACATTTTAAATTTCTATCTCCACAGACCCTTTAATTCCAAAGGGGGGGTCTAAGCCAGTTCCCCGATGTATTCATTTAAAAAAAACAGCCCTTTTTTTCAATACAAATACCCCCTTTCCAAATTTTGGCTGCTCAATTCTTTTTTCGCAATTTTTCTCCAGGGGGTTTAATTTAAACATTGTTTTTTGCTGTGGTTTACTCCCCAAAAAACCGTCTTTTTTTCCCCCCAAAAAATACAAATTCCTGTAGCCTAATTCCCAAGCAAAGGTTAATTACAATTTTTTCTCTGTTGGGGGTTTTGTTGTTTTTTTTTTGGTTTTGTTTTTTTTTTTTTTGTTTTGTGTTTTAAGGGGTTCTTTTTTTTCTTGTTGTGTAGCGTTGAAAACACGCAATTGTAACACGCTACAAAGCTAGTAGTTTGTGGCTGCTCAATTCTTTTTGCACAATTTACATCCAGGGGTTAATTAAGCATTGTTTTTTCTGCTGTGGTGACTCCAAGAAACCGTCTTTTTCAGCGCCAAAAAATACAATTTTTCTGTACCTAATTCACAAGCGAAGGTTAATTACAATTTTTTCTCTTGTTGGTAGCGTAGAAAACACGCAATTGTAACACGCTACAAGCTAGTAGTTTGTGGCTGCTCAATTCTTTTGCAATTTACATCCAGGGTTAATTAAGCGTTGTTCTGCTGCTGTGGTGACTCAAGAAACCGTCTTTTTCACCGCCAAAATTACAATTTTCCTGTACCATAATTCACAAGCAAAGGTTAATTACAATTTTTTCTCTTGTGTAGCGTCGAAAACACGCAATTGTAACACGCTACAAAGCTAGTAGTGTGTGGCTGCTCAATTCTTTTGCACAATTTACATCCAGGGGTTAATTAAGCGTTGTTTTCTGCTGTGGTGACAAAAATAAACCGTCTTTTTCACCGCCAAAAAATTAAAATTTTCCTGTAGCATAATTCACAAGTAGTGTTGAGCGATTACGTTGGCTATCGACATCGGTCCGAATGGTCGATAGTCGGTCCATCTCCGACAAGTTAGGTCCGATAGACGTAGTCTATTATGAGCGATGACCATTAAAGTCTATGGAAAGCGAACAACACCATCATCTTACACCCAAACAGGGCAGGAGAAGCATGAAATTAACATCCACAACAGTCAAATGGGATACGGCTACATCATAGGCAACACCCTTAGGTTAGAAAAAGCCCACAGAAAAAAAATCACACAACCATTCACTATCCCTGTCGTTGTACCACATCATACCCTTAAACCTGCAATCACCCAAAAATTCAAAAGTGCCAGAAGGCAGGTACGATTTGAACCATCATTTTACTTAAACTGGACATTAATATCCCTGACCTGGAACGGCAGCATGAGCCCCAAACCTGCATGACCCCCAGATATTTTTTTTAAAAAAAAAGTGCTTGAAAAAGGAGTCCTTTCAACCACCATTTTAGTATTCACTGGACATTGACCTATCCCAGTATTCTGGGCTACAGCATGAGCCCCAAACCTGCATGTCCCCAGATAAAAAGTGCCGAAAAATGAGACCTTTCAACCACCATTTAGTTTTCACTGACATATACTGTCCTGTCCTGGTAAGCGCATGCCCCTTCGTATGAGTGCGACCAATTGATCATTCAGTTGGAAATACAGGAGGTAACGCTCTTTCCACCCAGGTGCCCTTTTACTTGGCATTCTTTTTCTTATTTTACTCAACGTGCTGAGAAAATTGTCACTGTACTTTGTTCTCTGTCTGTGCCCAAATCTCCATGTCCTTTCTGAATACCTACATCTGTCAAGTTTACCTGTACCTCCCTTGTACAATTCAGAGGAATTTTTTTTAATCCAGCAATTTTGTACATGCAAGTTTTTTTTAGTAGTTTAATTCTAAAAACACATTTTTACAATAGGATTGAATCCCCACCATTGTCTTTGTTTCTCTTTTTTATAATTGTAATAAATGGGTTGTCTCAATACAGGGATTGATAGCTAAGTTAAAGATCTTGCCAAAAAACAAGTCATTTTGCATATGTGCATTAACCAGTGTCCTACTATTCCTGTTTACTGACATCACCATCACCCTTGATCCACTCTTGACAACTTTGAAGAACAAATGTCTGTTAGAAACAACTTTTTTTTTATAAATAGGAACTCTGTATTCTAGCTGCATTTCAAGCACAATGCCCCCAAAAATTCAAAGCATGACCCCATGAGACCACTAGACAATTGTGAAGAACAAATGTCTGTTAGAAACAACATTATTTATAAAAGGACCTGAGTATTGCTCATTCAAAGCAGCATGACTCCAAAAAATTATAAAAATGACTTCTCAGCCACTGTTTGAAAATGTGAGGGAGAAATGCCACTTAGAAGCCAATTCTGTTCCAAAGACCATGGATTATTGGCTGTATCTCACAGCTACATGAACCCCAAAAAAATTATAAATATACATCTCAGCCACTATTAATATTGATAGGGAAAATGCCACTTAAAAGCCTCATTTCTGTTCCCAAAGGACCATAATTATAGCTTTATCTCACAGCACCATGACCTCAAAAAAAAAAACCAATTGACAATGCGAAAACTTCTAAAGAATAAAGTGAGTAAAGGAATACGGTGTTTCATGAAACCTTGCTGTCTTTACAGTCTCCACACAGCAAAACCAGCAAAATGAACTTTGGAAAAGAGAATAAAACATGGCAGTAAGAAAATTATCATTTTTAAAAACATTTCAAAGTACCATTTCTGTTTGAAGAGGAATGTAAAGTAGAACGGCAACAAATCGGTGACCTCAGCAAATGGCACAACATCATCAGAGATCATCCTATTCATCTAGATGAAAGTCAAACGAACACCAATATCTGTGGAAAGCCGATGCTTTGTCTGTAATGACTCCTCCATCTGTGCTGAAGGTCTCTGCTCAGATTGACGCTGGCTGCTGGGCAGGACAACACCTCTTATGGCGTGGCGAACCATCTCGGGCCATTCTTCCATTTTGGATACCCAGAAGTCTATTGGTTTCCCGGAACACATACAAAAACATCGTGATTGAGTACGCAGTATAGTCGTGCACCATGAACTTAAAGCTGTCCCACTGTGTGTGATGTGTGCCCTGCATATGCATGCGTAGGTGAGGTGGTAACAAAGAATGCCAGAGCACCCATTAAGGCTTCTGCCACCTTGCCTGGCTTGCCGCTACGGCTACAATGCACTCTACTGCTGTCACGTCGCAGATGTTGTTCCACCGTGACAATTTGAAGAACGTGAAGCAGAAAATAACGCAACAGATGTCTCCAGTGATCAATCAGCAAGGTCTTCCATTTCCTGCATTTAACCTCTATTGGGTGGGTGTAAGGAAGTGCTCGAGTTTTGTTTTGTACCGAGGGATCCTGGGGGGGGTTGGCCAACCCAGTTACTGTTGTTGCATCTTTGATGGCCTTAATGCGATGAATCAAGTTGGAGGAAATGGAGCAACACCAAGCACTCATTTGAGAGAGATGGAGACTTGATTTCCCAAGCCTCTGGGTCGAGGGGACTAGCAAACTGATCTTCCTCATCTTCCCTCCTCCGCCTCCAAATTTGCCGCCAACCCTCTTTCCAGGCAGGGACGTCATAACTTCGGTGTCTAGGAATACCTCCTCCTCCTCGAGCCCTCCGGCACAGCTTCAACACAGCCCTGACTTTGCTAGATGGAATCACCCTGAGAGCTTTATGCGCCAACCTTCACTAGCACTGGACCCCGAACCACTGCCTAATGAAGACCGAAGAATTGTGTTGGGGGGAAAAAAAAAAAAAACCCTGTCGGGCCTATGTGGATGTTGACGGAGGATAAAGGCACCTTGCCGCATCTTGTCCGACTCCTCCTCCGTCGCTGGCGGGAGCCTTGTTGTTTCAGAGTGTCCAACTATCGTTCAGAACAAGATCACCACAATGCTCATGCTGACACGGGCAAATGACCGCACTGACCATTTTGGTGGCTTCTTCAAAACTGGCAAGGAGTGCACGAGCTCTTTCACTTGCCCTACAAATCTCTTGGTGGTCTCAACACCCCAAGGTCCGCACCGCTGCTTGTCAGGCCATGTGTCACTTCGACTGCGTAATGGCATGCCGCTCGCTGCCACAATCGCTGTGAGCATGTTGGAAGGTGGAATTCCATCGAGTTGCAACTTCAACAATGAGACTTGACGGGGAGGCCGAGCTGACGCTCAACTTAGCCAGCTGGACGAAGCAAGGGTGCGAACGGCGAAGTGCGAACTTAGACTTCGAGCCTTCCTCAGCAGCAGCCAAATCCGGGAAGCACTTTAGAAAATTCGGACGACAAGGTTCAATGACAAGTGCCTAGGCAAGGGATGTCACCAGCCTATCTATCTTAATGGGCGGCCAGCAAGATTTCGCCTTATCGCACCCCCCTTGCTGCACAAGGTACTTGGCACCCCGCCAGCGCTCGGCCTCGTTGCGGAGAGCCTCCCACACCTCCTGACCTGTGTATGGACCGGTCTCCAAACAGATAAATTTCAACACGGTCCTGGTTA
Organism: Phyllomedusa bahiana; assembly: GCA_025379985.1. Classification (NCBI taxonomy): domain Eukaryota; kingdom Metazoa; phylum Chordata; class Amphibia; order Anura; family Hylidae; genus Phyllomedusa; species Phyllomedusa bahiana. The sequence goes on from JAODAL010011371.1 coordinate 62,707, forward strand.
CTCTGGGCACTTATGCCACCAGAGGACCTTGGGGGAAATAACCCTGCACCATCCCGCGGTTTAGAAGAGCAGTCGCCCGAGTCCTGAGAGCCGCCGTCACCCCCGTGGACATCCACCCAGCTCACCCAGTGAGCTGTCCACAGAGAAAACGCGGCTTTGGCCGGCTTACTAGTCCAGTTCCGGTGGTCAGATGGACTATTCCGGCCACAGATAGCAGACAACGCCGCATTGAAATTTTAGATGACACGTGGCTTGGCCAGTGGCAGACGGCATTTCATGCAAAGAAATGCCTGCCTCTCATCCTGGTATTGGGGGCCAAGGCAAGGCCATGACTAGGCGGAACCCATCTGTGTCCACCAGACGGAAAGGCAACATATCCAAGGCCAAAAGCCTGGCAAAGCCGACATTCAGGCTTTTGCTTTGGATGTTTGGGTAAAGTGTTTTTCTTCTGCCTCCCAAACCTGGAGACAGAAGGCTGCTGCTAGACTGGCCGCCTGTAACGGGCTTGCAGGTCGTCAAACTGGCGGTAGGAGAAGGGTTAGGATGGATCTCTGGTGGTGCTAGTTGGTACTCGGTCGACGGTGGAGGCCAGGAAGCGAGGCTGATCCCATGAACATGACTCTGAGAGACATGGGCAGCTATAGGAACGCTTTGGTGGCGAGGAGGCGGATACAGAGGGTGTGACAGTGGTTGGAGGCCCGCGTCGGTCTGGCCATTTTTGGCCAAGTGTTGGCCTCCCTTCACTCATGCATTCGCTCTGTACTAGACATGTTTGGTGTGTGGTAACCACCTAAGGTCGTGCCTTACTTAAGCGTTTTACGTCACAAGGCGGCAAATGACATCGCTGGTGAATCATAGGCTTGACTCAAAGAAGGCCGGCATGAGAGGTCCAGACCTTTTTGACGCGATAAGCGAGGAGCGGGGTTATGCGCTGACCAGTGGGGCTGGCGGAAATCATACAGCTGGACTTCTGCGCCCGCCCTCTCCCTTTTGAGGCGGAAACCCGGGTACTGACACAACCCCATCGTCATCCTCCTCATCCCATCAAGAAGCGCTCGCAAGCAACTACTGCTGAAAAGACCACTGTTGGATCCGCAAGACGTCATCATCATCATCATCATCAACACAGTGACTTTCGTCCGTCCTTGACATTCTGCATACAGGAGCTGCGGGCTACAAGCAATGAGGGACAGCAAAGGCGTTGCCTCCGCCTGGGAATTTTTGAAGATTGACCGCTTTCCTTCTCCTCCTCTGATGTGCATCAGTAACTGGCTTCAGAGGCAGACAAAATCATCCTCTTTGGCCTCTGATCTTTAACATGCCTTCAGCCCCAATCGCATTTTGTCATCAAAGAGGTCTTCAGAAAATGATTATCCCACATGGTGGTACTCGAGTTGACATTTGTGGCTGCATCATGTTGGACGGATGCTGGTGATGCAGAAGACGACATTTGTGAGGCCGTGACTGGAGGACGAGGAGTAAGACTGCTGATTCAGGTGCATTAACCACTGAAGGGACAGATTGGCGACGCTTGTTCGTTACTGATATTCACAGGCCCTGACCCAGCATGACATGCCTTGATGGACTGCAACTGACGTACCGTTGGCATGCGTGGTAGTTTGCCAGCACTGGAAGAGCACCTTCTCTCGTACCTCTACCTCATGTCCTCCCCCCTCTTTGCTTGCAACCACCAGAATGTTCGCTCCATGTTCAGAATATAACAATTTGAGAGGTAATGGAAGAGTTTTGGAAAGATCTCTTATTAAAAAGACGGCAACTCACACCTATTCACAAATCCCTCAAATCAAAACAAAATTGCTGGATTTAAATATAACTGCAACGTATATCAATCAACAAAGACTGGCCTGCGCCAAAGTTGAAAAAATCACTGTATCAGAAATGAATTCGGATAATACAAGGTATTTTTGGCACCTATCCTCACCTGTGGTGACTATAAACTTGCTGTATTCCAATATGAGTGCTAGCTGCCTCAAATGAACAATGCTGAAGTGCGGCAAAGTTCAAAAAACACGTAAACTGTTTTATGTATTCGTATAATACAAGATATTATTGGCACCATTCAATTCACCTGTGGTGACTATAAAATTGCTTGATTCAGATTTAAGTGCAAATCTGCCTCAAGAACAAAGCCAGTAGTCAGCGCCAAAGTCAAAAAACACGTATCTGTTAAGGTATTCGTAAAATACCAGATACTTTATGGCACTTTCAATTCAACCCAGTGGTGCCTATAAAATTGCTGGATTCAAAAATTTTTTTTTTTTTTTTTTAAAGTGCAAGTTGGTCTTCAACAAAACTGGACTGGGCAAAAGTGTAAAAAACACGTATCTGTTATGTATACTATTAAATACAAGGTATATTTGGCCACATCCAATCACCTGTGGTGACTAAAAAATTGGCTGGATTCAGATTTAAGTGCAAGCTGCCTCAATAACAAAGTTTTTGTTTCTGTATGCGCCAAAGTTCAAAAACACTAGCTGTTATGTATACGATAATACAAGACATTTTGGCACCTAACAAATCACCTGTGGTCACTACAAAATTGCAGTATTCACAATTTAAGTGCAGCTGCCTCAAGGAACAAAGCTGTAGTGCGCCAAAGTCATAAACACTTATCTTGTAATTATGTATTCGTATAATTACAAGACAAATTTGCACCATCAATTCACCTGTGGTGATACAAAATTGCAGTATTCAACATTTAAGTGCAAGCTGCCTCAAGGAAAAAGCTGTAGTGCGCCAAGACATAAAACACGTATCTGTATATTTATTCTAAAAATACAAGATACTTTTGGCACCTTTCAAATTCACTGTGTGTGACTATAAAATTGCTTGGATGCAAATTAAGTGCAAGGTTGACTATCACAAATCTGGACAGGCAAAAGTGCAAAAAACACTTATCTGTTATGTAAACGTAAAAACAAGGAATTATTGGCAACTTTACATTCACCTGTGGTGACCAATAAAATTGCTGATACAGATTTAAGTGCAAGCTGCCTACAAAGAACAAAGCTGAAGTGCGCCAAAGACAAAAAACACGTAACTGTTATGTAATCGTATAATACCAAGAATCTTTTGGCACCTATCAATTCACCTGTGGTGACTACAAAATTGCAGTATACACATTAAAGTGCAAGCTGCCTCAATGAACAAAGCAGAAGAGCTCCAAAGTCAAAAAGAACACGTATCAGAAATTATTATTCGGAAAATACAAGGAATATTTTGGAACCTATCAACCTTTGCGTTGACTACAAAATTGCAGGAATCTATTATAACTGCAATGTGATAAATCAACAAAGGTGGAATGGGCAAAAATGAAAAATGAACACCTATCTGAAAAATTATACTGATAAAAAAGAGGAGTTTGCACCTAACAAAGAGACCTGCAGTTACTAGAACGATGTGTATCCTAATATAGTGTTCAGGCTGCCCAATAACCAGGAAATAATTATCAATAGAACTGTTAATAATAAACTATTGCAGTGCAATGTTTTACACTAAGTCCTTGGAGAACTTTACCAGTATTCTATTATAGATGCATTGTCTTTGTTCGCTCCGCGGGGGCCCCCCTTCTGCACCACCCCAGAGACTTTCCAAGCGGGTAGATGCACCATTAAAAATCTCTAGCTAACTACATAAAATCTTCCCATCTCTAAATCTACTAAATTGTATGGATCACAGTTAATAGTATAGAGGTTTCTCTGTGAAGAAATAGAATAATTACCGCTGAGGCTGTTTGGACACCAACAGAGAGCAACGTCCTTCTGCACTGAGACTGCAGAAGACATTGGAGGCTGACAGTAAACTGTTCTAAGTAAAACGAGGTCAAGAGATTTTTCCAGACAATCGCAACCAAACAAAACCCAGTCATGACGTCCGTGCACACACATCTCACCCTGCACTATTCCTGTAATCTGATTGCTGGCCGCCAAAATGACAGGAAGCGCTGAAATGGCGCGATCTAATAGGATGATGCACAGATTTTAACCTAAATTAAACGCATGAACTAAAAATTACGATCAACATAAAAACTGTGCCGATTTCAACATTGTCGATAATAATCGCTCACACTATTCCCAAGCAAATGTAAATTACAAATATTTCTCTTGAATTTGTGAAGCTTAGAAAAACATGCAATAGTAACCTCCAGAGGGGAAACTACAAAGCTAGTAGTTTGTGGTTTTTTTTTTTTTTTTTTTTTTTTTATTTTATTTTTTTTTTTTTTTTTATATTTTTATTTTTCTTGTTTTTTTTTTTTATATTTTTTTATTTATTTTTATTTTTTTTTATTTTTTTTTATATTTATTTTTTTTATTGTTTATATTTTTTTTATTATTTTTTTTTTTTTTTGTGTTTATTTTTTTTTTTTTTTTTTTTTTTTTTTTTTTATTTTTTTGTTTTTTTTTTTTTTTTTTTTTTTGGTCTGCTCAATTCTTTTGCGAAATTTACATCCAGGGGTTAATTAAGCGTTGTTTTCTGGCTGTGGAGAAAAAAATAACCGTCTTTTTTTCACCGCCAAAAAATACAATTTCCTGTAGCCTAATTCACAAGCGAAGGTTAATTACAATTTTTTCTCTGTAGTGTAGCGTAGGAAAAACCAATTGTACAAGCTACTTAAAGCTCGTAGTTTGTGGATGCTCAATTGTTTGGCGCAATTTACATCCCGGGTTAATTAAGCGTTGTTCTGCAGTTAATTCAGTAAAATAAACTTTTGTTTTCACCGCCACAAGAAGAAATTCTGTAGCATATTCATATCCAAAGGTTAAATAAGCCTGTTTGTGCTTTTAATATTCAGTAAAATACACAGAGATTATTTTAAACCGCACATACAAGAAAATTTTTTCCTGCCCATTTGTGGAGCGCAATTTATATCCAAGGTTTACTCAAGCTTCTTAGTGAGTGTCATTTGGAGTTCAAATACAGGGTGTATATTTATCATACACAGATATCTTCATCAAACAGTTGTCTGTACATTTTAGAACAAACAGTATGTCAGACAGAGAGGTGACAGGCTCTTCACCTGCAATGCAGAGGCACAAATATACCTGGAGCAGGTCCAATTCCGCAGCACAGTACGGGGACTTCGCAGCAGGGGTCACTGCGTGAATGCCACAATGCTGCAGTCATCTAGCGGCCGTGTGTTGTTCAGCAACCCAATGGTTTTCTTGATTGGTTGACTAGGTCATCCACTTCCTCCCAGATGACATCTGACAACCCCAGCCAAAGATGTCGGTGGGAACGTCAGACACCAACCTTTAGATGGCATTGCCCGGAGCGTGTCATGGCCCACACCTGTCCTCAACCCGCCCTCTGTTCCCATCCGTTTCCCTCAGCCAGAGTTCAACTATGTGGTTCTGGGCACAGTGCCTCTATATAGCGAGGATGAACAATTTGGAGGAGGGCAGTCCAAGCAGCTAACTTGGTAGCGAAGAAATGGGGCCAATAACCCCTGCTTCTTGCAGTAGGCGTGCAAAGTAAGATGTTGAGAGTGGCATGGGAGGTCATGTTTGTGAGGGATCAGTCTCTGCATACAAGACCGGTGAAGATGACAGCAGTGACGATGAAAAACAAATAGTAATTATGATGTAGCCGACCGCACTTGGGAGCCTGGGTGAGGCAAGGGCTTACATCATCGACAGTAGAAAGGGCGTCAGCTTGCTGGTCAGGCAGCCCGCGCAGCCAGCAAGTGGGTCGTGTGGCCATAGTCAGCAGGATACAGCAGTGTGGGTCGGGAGCCAAGCGGCCCACTGGGTACAAAACCCGCTTCGCGGTCAAAGAAAGTAGCGGCACAGTGAACAGCGAGGCAGCGGCAGCAGTAGTCAATCAGTGCAGCGTTGGCGGTAAAATCCAGATACCTCGGCTGTGTGGCATTCTTTGCTAAGACCCCGAAGGAGCCGAATAATGGGTTATGAGTGAATCTAAAAGCTAGAAGTGAAGCGTGGCCAGGGAGTCTACGATGGGCACCAACTGCCCTGCGTCAATACAAGCAGCGTCGCCAACCGAGCCTGGGAAAAAACCGTGGCACAGAAGTTGTGTGACCAACCTGCCGCAGCCATCAACAGCGCAGCAGCAGTGCCCAGTGCATGCATGCCATTGCGCCATTCAAGGGCTCCACCACCATCTGCAGAAGGGAGCTGTTTCTCTTTGACATCATCTCCCATTTCCAGATTGCTCCTGCTCCTCGCTACACATAGGCGCCAGCAGTCAGTTCAGCGAGGTGATTGCAAAGAGACAACAGTATGCGTCCAACCATCCTAAGGAGCAGAAGCTGACCGACTCCTGTTCCAAGTGTTTGGGGTTGCAGTCCCCCCTTCGCAAATTGTGACCTGCACCGTTCAGCAGAACAAATGCTTGTGCCGAGCCGAGATGGAAGTAACTAGCCGTAATTTCTTTTTCAAAAAGGGCCCCAAGTACCAGCCCTTCATAAATATGTAAACAGAAGTGGGCCAGTCCTTGAGCTTTATCGGTATGTTCCAAGGTGCACGGCAGCGCGGACGTCTGGAGCTGTTAACTACGGTCATGGCCAGTACCATGTCCTATACGGCCCACAGGGTGAATGTGCAACCGGCCCCCTGCAGCACAACAACTTGGACAGGAGACGCCGCTTTCTCCTCCACGTTGTCAACTGCGGCTCCTGCGCCAATGTCCACTCCTCCTCCTCCACACACCACCACCATTCAGCCTCACAAGTACCTGCTCCATCATACCCACATGGGTAGGCACAGCGTTTTGTCACGACAGCTTTACACTCCTGGCTCTGCCTCGGCGACGAATTATAGTAACACAGGGGATGAATACTCCGCGGGGTCTTGCAGCAAGAAATCGTTGTGTGGCTTTCTACGCACCAACTGCCCAAAAGGAACCATGGTGACGGATAATGGTGAGGATACATGGTGTCCGACGCTGCTCCGAGGAGGGGTTGGTCCATGCGAACCTGCATGGCGCACGTGTTCTAATATGGTTGTGGAAATGGTTCCTGAGTCCTTCCACCGATCTTCAGAAGATTCTGAAATCTGTGCATGCACTTTCATCCATTCTACTAAGCCAGGGATCACCCTCCTCGAGTTGCTGCGGCAGAACGGCCTCACGCAAAACACACTCTGTTTGGCAGATGTTTCCACCCGGTTGGAATCCAGCCTGCATATGGTTGGACGACCTGTATGAACAAAGAAGGCAGTACGATTTTTGATGATCCAGGCGGGTAGGAGTACTCCTTGTGTAATCGTTGTGATGTCAGCCAGTGGCAGCTTCATGCTGACACCTGCCTCGTTTGTTGTGGCCATTCGAGGAGGCCAAGTTATTGGTCAGCGCTGGACTACGGGTAAGAATAAGTCATTACACTGCTTCATGTCCTGGAACAGTGCTGAAATATCGTTCTGGGCAGGGGACGGAGACGTGGCACTACATATCGTGGCTACATGAGTCCTGTGGGGACTTGAATTGGAGGAGGAGGAGGAAGGGGACATTGCTCGCAGAAGCAGTTGTCTGGTGAAATGGGGATTTTCTATCACCAGGTGACATGAGAGCGAGGAGCAGGAGATGCTGGAGGAGGTAGATGGAGATGCTGGAAGGAAGAGGCTGTTGACCCGCAAGGCTATGCGGCAGTATTCAGTGGTGATGAGAGGCAGGGAGCCATCGGTCGTCACTTGTGCAGATGGGCTGCCGCAGCATGCTGATTTGCCCTTGGCTAGTTGACAGCCGAATAGTCTGCATCGGCAGATGGGTGACCTTCTGGCTCTCCACCCTTGTGGTAACCGGTCCAAAATGGGAGCCATTTTTCCCAGCTATTGAGAGGGAGGACAACTCAAATAATTAGGAAATATCCTCCTGTAGTCAGTTGTGCCGCTGCATTTGTGCGGCAACGTCCCTACTCTGACTGGTCTGACCGGGGGGGTTATTCAGCGCTCACGTATTACTGCGCGGCTCGGGGGGGGAGGTGGGGGAGGTCGGTGCGGTACAGATCATCAGCAGCAACCTAAGTCTGGAGTCATGGATGAGAAGCCTTCCTTCACTCGCCTACGTGAGGAGGGCTGTCGCAGAGCAGCAGCAGCTAGCAAGTCATGGAGCAGACCCTGAACCAACATGGTGGTCCTTCTTGGATAGCACTCTGCCACCACGTTAGAAGATCCGAGTGGATACTACTGGGCAGCCAACTGGTATGTGTGCAGAACTTGACGTTTTGAAGTGGGGAGAAGCTGTCCTGCCGACTTAGTGTGGCATTCAGAGCGGGTTGTTCAGTGCGGCGGGGGCCATCGTTTACCCCCAAGGGAGAACCCGATTGTCCACGGAAATGTGAAACGAACTGACCTTTGTCAAGATGTATCAGTGTGGATCGGCCAGGTTTTCCTATCACAACATATGCCTTAGGCGTCAGACTACATCAGCCATGACGCCTCACCCAAACTGTGAGAATTGAGGGGGGGTCTGGGTTCTAACTACCTGCCTCCAGCACTATTATGATGACGCCACCCACCTGATGCCACACATCTGCTTGTTCAGTTTCTACATATGCCACCAAAACACTCTTTACCAGGGAACTGGTATATCCAAACCAACTCCTCAACGGTGTCATTGTGCCACTCTCTGACATAATGCCTGTTGTCCTGCCGCATCACCTCCACTCTCTGTAATTGTGGCCACTCTGTGGCCTTCTCCAGTTTTGCCACCTCCTGAATGTGATTGTGCATTTATGACTCATGGTGCTGCGCTGTGGCTGTGCCCTGACCAACACACTGTGTCATTGTGCCATCTGTGGCCTATTCCTGTTTTTGCCACCTCCAGAATGTCATTGTGCCACTGGTCTGACCTCATGGCTGCTGCCGCAGGCACTCCAACTCTGTTCATTGTGCAATTCGTGGCCTTACTTCTGTTGCCACTGCAGAATGTCATTGTGCCACTGTCTGACATCATGCCTGCTGCTGCCGTGACCTACACACTGTGTAATTGTGCCACTTCTGACCTCATGCTGCTGCTGTGGCTGCATGCCGTGACCTACACACTGTGTCTTGTCCCACTTTGTGGCCTACTATGTTTTTGCACCCTCCAGAATGTCATTGTGCCACTGTCTGACCCTCATGACATGATGCTGTTGGCTGCTTGCCGTGACCGGATACCACGTGTCATTGTGCCACTGACATGACCTCTTGCTGGCTGCTGTGGCTGATGGCCGTTCCTACACAATGTGTACATTGTGCCTATGTCTGACATCATGCTGCTGCAGTGGCTGCGGTGCCGTGTGACCTTTCCACACTGTGTCATGGTGCCACTCTGTTGCCTATTCACTGTTTTTGCCACCTCACTGAATTCATTGTGCCACTGTCTGACTCATGCTGCTGCTGTGGCTGCTGCACGTGTCTCCACACTGTGTCATTGTCCCACTTCTGTGTCACTACTCCCTGTTTTTGCCACCTACTGATGTCATTGTGCATGTCTGACACTCATGCTGCTGCGCTCATCAACTCCACTCTCTGTCATTGTGCAACTCCTGTGGCCTACTCCAGTTGTTGTAGACCTCCAGAATGTCATTGTGCCACTCTCTGACCTCATGCAGCTGACCAGCCGTTTACTGCTACTCGGTCATTGTGCCTCTCAGTGGCCTACTATGTTTTGCAACTCCAGAAGTCATTGTCCAATGTCTGACCTCATGCTGCTGCTGCCTCGTGACCTACTCACCTGTGCATTGTGCCACTGTCTGACCCATGCTGCTGCTGTGGCTGCTGCCATGATCCTTACCCACTGGGTCATTGTCTACTCTGTGGCCAACTCCCTGTTTTGACACCTCAAGAAGGTCATTGCTGAATGTCTGACATTTCATGCTGATGTTGATGCTGAACTGGCAACTTGTGTCATTGTGCCCTGTCTGACTCAGGCTGCTGATGTGGATGGCTGCCGTGACCTACACACTGTGTCATTGTCCCACTCTGTGCCTTATTCATGTTTTTGCCACCTTCTGAATTGTTCATTGTGCAGTAGGTCTGACCTCATGCCTGCTGCTGTGGCTGCTGACCGTGACGCTACACCACTGTGTCATTGTGCCACTGTCTGACCTCATGTGCTGTTGGATGATTGCCGTGACCTACACACTGTGTCATTGTCGCCACTGTCTGACCTCATGCTGCTGCTGTGGTGCTGCGTGACCTACACACTGTCATTGTGCCACTGTCTGGACATCATGCTGCTGCTGTGGCTGATGCCGTGACTTCACACTTGTCCTTGTTCCACTGTCTGACCTCATGCTGTGCTGTGGCTGCTGCCGTGACCTAAACACTGTGTCAATTGTGCCACTGTCTGACTCATGCTGCTGCTGTGGATGCGTGCCGTGACCTACAAAATGTCATTGTAACCACTGTCATGACCGCTTGGTGCTGCTGTCGGCTGACATGCCGTGGACCTACTCATTGTGTCATTGTCCCACTTTGTGCCTACTACTGTTTTTGCCACCTCTCCAGAAGGTTCATTGTGCCACCTGTCTGACCTTCAGGCTTCTGCTGTGGCTGCCCTGCCGTGACCTACACACTGTGTATTGTCACCACTCTGTGGCCAATTCCTGTTTTTTGCCACCTTCAAGAATGTCTTTGTGCCGTGTCTGTACGCAATGCTACTGCTGTGCTGATGCCGTGACCTACACACTGGTGTATTGTGCCACTGTCTGACCTCATTTCTGCTGCTGTGGATGCTGCCGTGACCTACAACAATGTCATAGTGCCACTGTCTGACATCATGCTGCTGCTCTGTGCTGAATCCGTGAACATTCACACTGTCCTTGTTGCCACTGTATGACCTCATGCTGCTGCTGTGGTTGCATGCATGTGACTACCACACTGTGTCATTGTGCACTGTCTGTCCTCATGACTGTGCTGTGGATGCTGTCCGTGACATACACACTGTCATTGTCCCACTGTCTGACATCATGGTGCTGCTGTGGCCTCGATGCGGGACCTCACACTGTGTCAATTGTACCACTTTGTGGCCTACTCCTGTTTTTTACCACCTCCAGAATGTCATTGTTGCCACTTCTGACTCATGCTGCTGTGGGCCTGCTGCCGTCACCTACACACTTGTGTCATTGTGCTACTGTCTGACCTATGCTGATGCTGTGGCTGCTGTCCTCACCTATAACACTGTGTCATTGTGCATTGTCTGACCTCATTGTGCTGCTGTGGCTGATGCCCGTGGAACATTCACACTGTGTCTTTGTGCCCAACTTGTGGCCTTCTCCTGTTTTTGACACCTCCAGAAATATCATTGTTCCACTGTCTGACCTCATTTGTGCTGTGGCTACAGCCGTCACCTACACACTCTGTCAAGGATGTGCCATCTCTGAGCCTCAGATTGTTTTTTTACAGCTGTCGCTGCCATGAATTTATCAGGCCTACATTCCCCCTTTAGTTTTCTTGGTCAGTTTTGCCCTCTTAAGTGCACCAGGAGGATTTTTATAGTGAAGGCGATTCTAAGAGGCGCGGAGGCGGAAGTTCATCTGGTGTCTCTACTAAAAACAACATTGTTGAAGACCAACCAAGCTCCCTATGCATATTTTAAAGCATGGCAACAAAACCCCCCACCCCCTTTCTAAAGCAAACTGCAGGCTCTGTGCAAGCTGGTAAATACAGCTGTTTTTTATCGTGATTCGTCCCGATTTATTTAGGAAACGAAGTTATTTTGCCTGAGAAAGCCGGCCAAAGTGTGACGAAAACGAATTTCGGGAAATTCGCCCATCTCTAATTACAGTTATTGGTCAGTTAATTGCATCAGTCTTCAGAGTCAAATACAAAGTGACAAAAGTGAAAAATACATAGGAGTATTTTCGTCAGCATTATGGATCCGTAGTTGCAAGCTAAAACCAGGAGTCTGTTTCAAGTACACTAAAGATTCAAATCTTCCCATCAGTGGCGTATATAGATGAAGCCTGGGGCCCCATAGTAGATAGCTTATGGGATGCCCACCCCCTATCACCGACCACAAAACATTTACCAGGACCTATTAGGTAAGGCAATTACTAGATAAATGCAAGGAGTGAAACACCTCTACCCAAATATTTCACCATCATTCCACTTACCAGAACTACATCCAATTATACCCATATTAATCATACTAGAAGATGGCGAATTGATTCTAACGAGTGGAAGTTCGTTTAGAATTTCAGGAAAACTTCGGTTCGGAATCGATCGCGCATGAGTCGAACCTTTGGGGGATTCGGGTGAACGAAGTGTGCTTTTGAATTGATAAATGGCTGCGTGCACAGGCGTTACATGGGGCAAGAACTCTGGATGGAAGTATGGCATAGCCTGCATGACGTGACAGAGATGAAAGCCAATCTTTAGACCATGCGGGATTCTGTGAGTCACCACACGATATAAGTCATGGGCGCGGACGCTGGCAGCTCACACTCCTCTCACTGTACTGTTCTGGGAAGGTGCTGCCGCGGGCTGCTTGTGATGAGCTCTTACTAAAGAAACTGATTTTTATACCAAGCGAATTTTGTGGGGATGTCTCAGCTTGTCTCAGAGACTGGCTTTCTTTCAACGTTTTTTTTTTATGATTTTTTGGGTATTTGATCTAGAAGTTCCAGTGTCCGTGTCCAGTGCAGCTGCATAATAAATTTTTTAATTGCTACTGCTCACAGCACATTGAATTTCTAGGGTGTGATCTAGCCTGTTCATGTTCTAGTTGAATATTCATTTAAGAAACAGCGTTTTTACAATTTACAAAATAACACTTCCATTTTTGGTGCTCAATTCTTTTGCGCAATTTACACCAGGGGTTAATTAAGGTTGTTCTGTGCTCTGGTGACTAAAGAAACCTATTATTTCACCGCCAAAAAAAGACATTTTTCTGTAGCATAATTCTCAACGCGGAGGTTAATTACAAGTGTTTCCTCTTGTTGTGTAGCGTAAAATATACACACCATTGTATCACGCTACATAGCTCGTAGTTCTTTGCTGCTCAAATCTTTGCGACACATTTACATCATGGGGCTAATTAAGCGTTGTTTGCTGTTGTGAGTGACTAAAATACAACGGTCTTTTTCACCGCCAAAAAAATTAAAATTTTCCTGTAGCATACATTTTCCTTAATCACAGAGATGGTTTATTACAATGTTTTCCTCTGTTGTGTTGCGTAAAAAACACGCCATTGTAACTCGCTACCAAAGCTCGTAGTTTTCGTTGTCAATTCTTTTGCGCAATTTACATCCAGGGGTTAATTAAGTGTTGCTCTGCTGTTGTGGTGACTAAAATAAACGGTCTTTTTCACCGCCAAAAATACATTTTTCCTGTGCATAATTCACAAGCGAAGTTAATTACAATTTTACATCTGTTTGTGTAGCGTTAAATATACACACGTTGTAAACACGCTACAAAGCTGGTTAGTTTGGCTGTCAATCCTTTTGCGATTTTACATCCAAGGGGGTAATTTAACGTTGTTTCTGCTGCTGTGTAGTGACTAAAAAATCATATTATTTCTCACGCCATACATAAGACATTTTTACTGTTGCATAATTCACAAGCGAAGGTATTTACAAGGTTTTCCTCTTGTTGTGTATGCGTAAAAATAAACCACGCCTTTGTAACACGATGCTATGCTGGTAATTTTAGGCATGCTCAATTCTTTTGCGCAATTTAATCCAAGGGGTAAACTAAGTATGTTTTCTGCAGTTGTACTCAGTAAAGAAACTTCTTTTGATTCACCGAACAGATAGAAATTCACTGTGCCATATTCATATACCGAAGGTTAATTAAGCCTGTTGTTGCTTTTATATTCAGTAAAATACACCATGTGTGTTTTTTAAACCGCACATACATGTCAATTTGTCACTGCCATTTGTGGAGCGCAATTTATATCCAAAGAGTTGCCAAAAACTTTTACTGGGTTTCCATTTGGGGTCAAATACAGGGTGAGTATTTAATATATACAGATATCTTCATCTAACAGTGTCCTGCACATTTAGAACAAACAGTATGTCAGACAGAGAGGAGGTGGAAGCTCTTTGCTAAGACTCCGGAGGAGCCGATTATGGGTATATGTAGAATCTGTGGGCTGAAAGTGAAGCGTGGCCAGGAGCTAAAAAGTTGGCACCACGGCCTTACTCGTTTGCACGGTCGTCAGGGGGCTGCCAGGCAGGCGGCGGTGGTCGTCAAACACATGCTGCAGTCACCATCCATTGGGCCTGGGAGAAAACGTTTGGGGCTCAGATGTGGGTGGTCCAATACTGCCGCCGAGAGCAGCAGCAGTGCCACGTGGCATGCATGCCATTGCAGCCAGTCAAGGCTCCACCAACTCTGGCTGAAGGGAGCTGTTTCATCTTGTGACTTACATCTCACGGTCAGATGCTCATGCTCTCGCTGACTCATGGCGCCAGCAGTCGATTCAGCGAGAGGCGATTGCAATGAGACAACATGATGCGTTCCAACATCCTAAGGATGCAGCAGTGGACCGTGCTCCTGTTCCATGGTGTTGGTTTACTGCAGTCCCTCACCACAAACTGTGAGAATTGCGTCTGGGTTCAAACGACCTGCCTCGAGCCACTTTTCTGAGCCGCCCTACCCGCCTGATGCCACACTTCTGCTGTCAGTTTCTCATCTGCCACCAACCATCTTTTACATGGACTGGTATTTTGCCACCACTTCCACACTCTGTCATGGGCAGGATGGAAACCACTCTGAGCCACGTTTTCCAAGGCCACCGGATGGCGACTTGCATGTGTTGACGCAGGGCCGGGGTGCAAACGTTAGATCCCTGGCCAACCGCTTCACTTGTCTTCCACAAGACTCTACAAATACCAATATTCGGGCTCCTCCGGTGTTTGCAAAGAATTGCCACACGACACGAGTAGCTGATTTACCGCAAACGCTACGCCACTGAGTGACTTACTACCACGCTGCATCGCTGTGCCCATGTGCAGCTACTTTCTTGGACCTCGCGAAGCGGGTTTTTTAACAGGGCCGCTTTGGGTCACGACCTCACACTGCTGCTACCCTGCTGACTCACGGGCCACACAACCCACTTGCTCGGCTGCGCCGCTGCCTGATGCGCAAGATGACGCCTTCTTCTCATGGGTGATCGATGAAGCCCTGCCTCACACCGGCTCCCATGGCTGCGGTCGGCTACATCATCTTCTATTTGTGGTTTCATCGTACCTGCTGTCCCTCTTCACCTGGTCGGTATGCAGAGGTGACCACTCACAACATGACCTCCCATGCCACTCTCCACATTTTACTCTTGCACCTACTGCAATGAACAGGGGATATTGGGCCCATTTCTTCGATGCAATTAGCTGCTGACTGCCCTCATCAAATTGTTCATCCTCGAGTATATTGTGGCATGAGCCTAGGGACAATAGTAGATCTCCTGGCTGAGGGAACCGTTGGGACTGAGGCGGGTTGAGGATCAGGTGAGGCTCCGCTGACCCGCTCCACGGGCCATGCCACTTAAGGGTTTGTATGACGTTCCACCGACTCTTGGCTGGGGTTGTCAGATTGCATCTGGGAGGAAGTGGATGGGGGAAAAACTAGTCAACAATGCAAGAAATCTTGGGTTGTTGTTTTTTTTTCTAGTACACGGCCGACTAGATGTCAGACGGGGTTGAGGACACCTCTCCGATTGACCCTGCCGGCCGACGTCCCATTGCTTGGTGTGACTGGGCCCTGCTCCAGGAATGTTTGTGCCACTGCCCCACTCGCAGGTGATGAGCCTGCCCTCTCTGTCGTCATACTGTTTGTTCTAAATGTATCAGACACTGTTTGATGAAGTTATTTTGCATATGATAAATATCACACCCTGTTTTTGACTCCAAATGAACCATACAAGCTTGGGTAGACCCTTGGATTTAAATTGCGCTCCACTACATGGGCAGGTAATAATTAGACTTGTATGTTCGCGGTTTAAAACTTGTGTATTTTACTGAATATAAAAGCTACAAAACAGGCTTATTAACCTCGGATATGATTCATGCTACTGAATTTCTTCTGTTGGGCGGTGAAAAAGAATGTTTCTTTTACTGACGTAAAACTGCAGAAAAAATACTTAGTTAACCCTTGGATGTAAAATTTGCGCAATAGAATTGAGCAGCAAAAAAGTAAACCAGCTTTGTAGAATGTTACAAATGGGCGTGTTTGTTACACTACTCAACAGAGGAAAACTTGTAATTAACACTTCGCTTGTGAATTATGCATTCTGGAAAAATTTATTCTTTGGCGGTGAAATAAATGGTTTTATTTTGTCACCACCAGCAGCAGAAACAACGCTTAATTTAACCCCTGGTTGTAAAATTGCGCAAAAGAATTGAAGCATGCCTGAAATTACCTGCTTTGTAGCAAGTTACAATGGCGGTGTATTTTACACTACACAACATGAGGGAAATAAATTTTGTAATTAACCTTCGGTTATGATTTATGTACAGGGAAAAAATGTATTTTTGATGGTGAAAAAGACAGGTTTCTTTTAGTCACCACAGCACAGAACAACGCTTGAATTAATCCCTGGATGTAAATTGGCGCAAAAGAATTGAGCAGCAAAAGCACGAGCTTTGTAGCGTGTTACATTGGCGTGTGTATTTTAGCTACACAACAATGAGGAATACTATGCAATTAATCTTCGGTTATGGAATTATGCTACAGGAAAAATGTATTTTTTGCTGGTGAAAAAGACGGTTTATATTTGTACACCACAGCAGAGGAACAACGCTTAATTAATCCATGGATGTAGATTTGCGCAAAAGAATTGAGCCGCCAAAAAAAGACGAACTTTGTAGCGTGTTACAATGGCGTGTATTTTACGCTACACAACAAGAGGAAAACTTGCAATTAACCTTCGGTTAGGAATTATGACTACAGGCATAAAAATGTATTTTTGGCGGTGAAAAAGACGGTTTTCTTTTAGTCACCTCTGTAGCAGAACAAACGCTTAAGTAACCACTGGATTGTAAATTGGCAAAAGGAATTGGCAACCAAAAATACGAGCTTTGTAGCGTGTTACAATGCGTGTATTTTACGACATTTTACAACAGGAAACAGGCTTAGATCACCCCTTGGAATATTCCATATGCTGTGAGCAGATAGCATTATTTTGTATTTGCAGCTACAACTGGTCGCAACTGGACTTCAGATACCAATACCAATCAAAATCATGAAATAGAACGTGAAGAGACAGCAGTCTATGAGGCAAGCTCAGGACACCCCCAAAAATCGCGGTTATTGATAGGAGTTCTTTAGTATCTGCTATTCATTTGCAGACGCGGCAGCACCCTGCTTTAATCTAGTACAGTTAGAGCGGTATGAGCTCCCAGCGTTGGCCCAGGACTTATAGAGGGCAGGGTTTGACGTCACAGAATGCTCATCGGTACTCTGATTGGCTTCATCTCGGCAAATGATCATGCAGGCTATGGCCCTTCTTCCTCAGAGTTCTGTGCCACCAGGTAACGGCATGTGCTCGCAGCCATTTTATCAATGAAAAGCACACTTTGTTCACAACGCGAAGTACCCCAAAGTTCGACTTCGTCCTGAACAAAGTTTTCCTGAAATTCTAAACGAATTCCACTTGTTAGAATTCAATTCGCCCATCTCTACCTATATTACCACCACATAGTGACAATATAATGCTCTATACCAGTGTGCACAGGTGCCCTACAGACTGTATATTACCACCAGTGCAGACCACATATAGAGCAAATGTGCTGAAGCTCTAAATTTTTAATTATTATTTTATTTTTAGATAACAGATTAAGGAAGATAACAAAATTGCTTTCATTTTAAATTATTTTATTGTAAAATCAAAATGGTGCATATTACCACCATACAGTGCAGACAACATATAGAGCAAATGACCATATAGTGGGTTGACTCCTGTGCTATACTGTCGCGGCCAGTCATATAAGTGTTTTCAGTGCAGTGACTACTTGTGTCGGAAGTAGGTGACGTTTCTCTGAAGGTTGCTGACTTTTCCTTTTGTTTTGCATCCAGTCCAGTCGTCATGACGTCTTCTCCCGGCCCACCATCTTGATCCCTGCTGATTTAGGCTCGTTCAATTCGGTGTTTTTCATTCTGTGGTTACTGCGTTTTTAGATCCGTCTCGGGGGACCGACAGGACGGCCCAGGACGGATCTTAACAATTAGCAATGAGTTTATACTGCGGGCTAAGAGGATGACGTCCAGCGGGCTTCACATGAGGGATCGCCGCTATGTGTTTCCATAGCGCAGCTCGGGTTCTTCTTTGAAAGAATTGCATGTCAAGATAGGCTATAGAGGGGTCATATAGGTAGCCAGGCAGGGTCAGGTAGGTTATAGGGGGGTCAGGTAGGTTGCCAGGAAGGGTCAAGTAGGCTAAAGAGGGGCCGGTAGGGGCAAACAGGTCGGAGGAATAGGGGGGGCAGGTTTTTGGAACCAGGCAGGTCAGTTGGTAGCCAGGGGGCTGTGGTAGGGTAAAAGGGGTCAATAGGTAGCCAGGCGGGTCAGGTAGGGATTTTGGGGGGATAGAATAGGGGGTCAGTTAGTACCAGGCAGGGTCGTAGGGTATAGGGGGTCAGGTAGGCAAGGGGGGGGGGGGGTGGGGGGGGTAGCCTTTAAAGGAAGGGGCGCAGGGGGGAAAGGGCCCCGGGGCCCGTCATTTTCCCCTTTTTTTTTAAAAAAGACCCCAAGGGTTTTTTTAAAAATGAAAAAAAAGAGATTTAAAAAAAAAATAAAAAAAAAAAAAATTTTTTTTAACAATAAAAAAATATGTTTTTTAATTTAAATTTTTTTAAAAATTTTTTTTTTTTTGGGAAAAAAATTTTTTTAAAAAATTGGGGAATTGTTAATTTTTTAATTTAAAGTAAAAATGTTGAATTTTAGGGGGAATATTTTTACAAAGGAAAGTTGGGTTTTTCCCACCCCCGGGAGTAATGTTGGGGGGGGGTTTTTTGGGGAGGATTTGGGTTTAAAAATTTGGTTTTGGGGGGGGGGGGGGGGGGGTTTTTTGGGGGGGGGGGGTTTTTTGGGGGGGGTTTTTGGGGGGGGGGGGGGGGGGGGGGGGGGGGGGGGGGGTTTAAAGATTTTGTTTGTAATTTAGGTAGTTTTGGAATGTTTTTGTATATTGTTAAAAAAAAAATTTTGGGGGGGGGAAAAAAAATTTTTTGATTTGAAAATTAAAAAAATTTGTTTTTTTTAAAATTTTAATGTTTTTTGGGTTGTATTTAAAAAGAGGTTTTTGAATGGTAAAATTTTTTTTTTTTAAATCCAGAAATAAATTTTAAAAAAGGGGTATTTTGAAAATTTGGTTTTTTTTACAGTTTGGGTTTTGTTTCTTATTTATTTATTTTTTGTTGAAAAGTTGGGGGGTTTTTTGATAAAAAGGTTTAATTTTAAAAATTTTTTTTTGTGTTTTGGTGGAATTTTTAAAAATATGAAAAAAAAAAGGGAAAAGGGGAAAGGGCCCCAAAGGGGGTGTTGTAAATTTTTTAAAATTTTTTGGGGAAAAAAATTAGTAAGTAAAAGTAGAAAGAAAGGGAGTTTAAAAAATTTTTGTTGTAAATTATGAAAGAATGTGCAGTTTTAAAATTTAAATGTAGCAACGAAGTGGGGTTTATCAATATTTTGCCCCCTGCTTGTGGGTTTTCATGCTAACATTTTTTTGCAGCTTAAAATGCCCCGTGAAATTGGGTATTATTTTTACTATTATTTATTTTAGAGGCCTTGATTTCCAGGGCGCTGTAAATTCAAGGGGGAATTACTACATAACAATGTTGAACAAATACAAAGGTGCAAAAAGACTAGTAACGATACGAGAGGGAAAAAGGGCCCCGCCGTGGGGTTACAATCTGAAGGAAAAAGGGGAGAAAAAGAAGGGGTGGGGGGCACTTTTGTGGGTGGTGTACTGGGGTGGGTTTTTAAAGGTTTTTAGGGGTATTTTGAAAAGATGGTTTTTTAGGGTTCTTTTTTAAAATGGTGAAAGTTGGGGGGGAGTTTGATGTTTTGGGGTAAAGGGGTTCCAGAAATGAGTGAAGCTCCGGGGGAAGTCCTTGGGGTTTTTGGGAGTCTTGGAGCTAGAGCTGCACTTTAAATTCCTGAAAATTGTCACACATACTGATACATAAACAGCCTCAAACACCAGTTCCCAGCCTCATGCAAAAAACACAATACAAAATGGTAGAGATTGTACAGATGTAAACTACAGCTAAACAACCACTCTGTTCACAAAGTTGCATTGGCAGAAAAAAACCTTCAATTTTCACCCGTATATCCAAATGGGGCCTCTGGGTTGGGCGACTAAGGTTTAAGATTTTTCACTGGGGCAGATAGGAAACTTTTTATCAAGACAAGGCAACATGTCAAACAGCAAAAAATGTCTGACATTGGTCAAAAGAGGGACCCAAAATTTTTAAAATACTACTCTGTTTTCCCCCCCAATTTTTTCAAATTTTAAAAAATAAATTTTACATCTAATGGACCTCCCGGGTGGTTTGGTTTACTGTAAAGGTTTTTTCCGACTTAACCCCCCAGAGCTGTGGGGGGGCACCCGTATTCAGCATGGCTCCAGGTACCTGTAACAACCTACCAGGACCTTACTGAGTTACTCCCAGCATTTCTAGTTGCTATGTTGCACTACTCTGGATATTAGATGGCGGTCATTTTAATGTGACTCAACTGTGTAAATTTCTCTCACTATTTTCACAGTAAAATTATCAGAAAGTTTAATGCATTTTTTATTTTTTCTAATTTCTTTAAAATTTTTTGTAATTTTCCAAAAGGGTTTTAAAGGGTTTTAAATTTAATAAAAATAAATAAACCCACACATTAGTGCACATTGTTTTTTTAGTTTTACTATTTAAATTTTAAATCAATATCCAAAACAAGAAATAAGGGTTTTTAAAACAAACCTTAAAAGGGCAAGGGAAATTAGGGGGGGCCCCATAGGGTTGAAGACCCCAAAAAACCCGGTTGGGCCCTTTTGATTTTTGTCATTGGGGGCACATGGTTTTTTTCCCCAGGGTTGGGAAATTTGGGCCCTTTAAGCAGGGCAAATTTAGCAAATTTATAATGAAAACAGTTTTACAAAAAAGTCTATTTTTTGGTTATGAAAAAAGGGCATTGCTAATCATTGACACAGCGGTATTGCCAGGGCACAACACCTAAAGTGGTTTAAAAGAAACAGCAAATGTTTTCAATTTGTAATTCCCAGTTTTGATAGTTTTTTCCCGATCCCCCGCAGGGCATAAAAGGGGGGGTCCCATTTTGGGTATATGAGGGGAAAGGGGGATTGACTTACCATTTTCCATATTTTCACTCCAAACTGTCGTAAGGGGTTAGCCAATGATTAAAAAAAACCCCCTCCCTTCCAATCCTCTTTTTGGAATTTAAAAACCTTTTAGCGGGAATTTGGGAATTTACATGATTGTTTTTACATACCGTATATACTGAGTAAGCCCCACCCGAGTATAAGCCCAGGACCTACTTTTGCCACCCAAAAAAAACCCGGGGAAAACTTTTTGAAATCGAGTTTAAGCCTAGGGTGGAAAATGCAGCGGCCACTGGGAATTTTAAAAAAAAAAAAAAGATACCAATTTAAAATTAAAATAGGAAATTTTTAAAGTCCCCCACAGGCAGATATAGGCAGGGTTTTAAAGTCCCATATTGCATTTTTAAAGTCCCCCCTAGGGGATATAGGTGGGGATAGGGAGTTTCATTTTCCCCCATAGCCCGTTTAATGTTTCCCCCCTTTGGCAAAAATAGGGTGGTTATAGGCAGTTTTTAAAGCCCCCATAGGCCCGGTTTTAAGCAAGTAATAGGCAGTTTAATGTATCCCCTAAGGGTGGTTTTAGGCAGCTTTATTCCCCTAGGCAGGCTTTTAGGCCGGCAATTGCCCCCCTAGGGGAGGTTAGGTCCTATAGGGAGGTTTTTGGGGGGGTTTTAGGGTGGTATAGGAAGGGATAAATTTCCCCCTAGGCCGGCTATAGGCCGGGATAGGGAGCCTTGGCGGGTATAGGAGGATAGCAGGGATAGGGCCCCCTAGGGCCGGGTTTTTGCAGGTTTAGGTCACCTAGGCGGGATAGGCCGTACTAGGGGTATAGGCCCCTTACCAGGCAGGGATAGGAGGCCCAAAGGCAGTACTAGGGGGGTATAGGCAGGGACTAGGCAAAATATAGGCAGGGTAAGGGGAGGTATTTGATAGTACTAGGCAGGTTTTGGGAATATAGGCGGTTTTAGGCAGGGATAGATTGTTACTAGGCAGGGATAAAGGGGGGGGGACAGGCAGGGTTTTGGCAGGTATAGATTTTACTAGGGAGGGATAGGGGAGGGTTTGGGGAAAATATTAGGCAGGTATTTGGTTTGTAATAAGGGAGGTATAGGCAATACTAGGGAGGTATAGGGTAGTATGGCAGGGAAAAGGGCAGGTATTGGGGAGTATGGCAAAGGGTTTTGGGAGGTAAAAATAGTCTAGGAGGGGTTTTGGCGGTACTAGGCAGGTTTTAGGGGGAGGTAAAAGGCAGTAATAGGCAGGGAAAATATTTCTAGGGGGTATTGGCAGGTATAGATTGTACTAGGCAGGTAAGGGCATATAAAGGGAAACGTTTTTAAAAACAAAAAAAAAGCATTACCTGATCCCCCGTTTCTTTGGGCTTGGGCGATTCCTTTTTCCTCGGCCCCAGGCGGGTAAAGCCCTTTAAGGGCCCCCGCACGAAATGAGACCCACGCTGCCTGTGCCCGGAAAAATCCAGACAAAACCCCGAGTTTGTTTGGAAAGCCCCGGGGTCCACTGCGGAGCAGGGGCGCTTGCTCCTGCCCTCAGTGGGTATTTTTCTCCCGCATGCCCCCTCCGGGGAGTCGTATGAAAGGGAAGGGGATCGCTGACAGCGCAAGGGCCACTGCAGTGCCCGAAACGCCCGTTTAAATGATCGGGATTCATTTTATGCGCTCCCCCGGGAGCCACATATAAACTGAAAACTTCCCCGTCGGCGCACGGGCCCCTTTGCAAACGCCCCGGGTTTCCGACAGTGACCGAGTATAAGCCGAGGGGGGATTTTTCAGCACATTTTTTGTGCTGAAAAACTCTGCTTATACTCGAGTATATACGGTACTACTTTCAATAAATAAAATGATTACCGTATTTTTTTTAAAAAGCTTTTTTGCAGTTGTGAGTTAGAGTCCTATCTTACATATGCTTATCGTTTTTAGGTAAACGTCAAGCGTATTTTCCCGCTGTACTCCCACATTTGCCCTTTGTAAAGGGTATTGGGAGGTTAAAGGGTGCGCCATTAATGACCCCAGGATGGGAAAAAAGGTTTTTGGTCCCCTAGGTAAATAAGGCATATTTCGACCCCACTCCCCCCAATGAAAAATTCAGCCCACTCCATACCTCCTTGCTCACCCTTCTTGCTTGGGATAAAGTGGTGCCCTAGGTGATCTTCTACTTTGCCTTTCCACCGTCCTGGCCCTGAGCAATCCTGTTTTTTCCCAAAACGGGGGCCAAAATTTTTAGTCTAAATAAATTTAAATCCCTTTTGGGTTTATGCCAAATATATTAACAGAATGGAAAAATCCCTTTTAACCATCCCAATTGGGGGGACGCCCCCCATTTAGGAAAAATGCCCCAGTCCGGGTGGCTGGAGTAGTAAAAATTTTTTTTGGGATGCCCGGGAAATCAGGGGCGTTCCCGAACCCCCAAATTTGCGTGTGCAAAAAACTATTGTCGTCTGGGGGGAACGCAACAGCAGTGACGAGGGGCTGTCAGGGTCTTTTCCCTTATGACATGTGAGTACAGACTTAGAAAAACGAGGGGCGCCCGAGAAATCAATTGTCCCCCCCTGTCACTGGTGGCAGGGGGATGGCCCCCCCCCCCCTCAGCCCCGCTTTCATCAGTCACTCCCCTTACCCTGTCCCCCCCCTGACAACCTCCCTTAATTCCTCATTGAACCCCCCTTCCCCCTTTCCCCATGCGACCCCCCCCATTTCTTCTGTCCCCCTACTCGACCCCCCCATCCTCTCTGGTGGTTTTCAGCACTGCAAGGCTGACACTAACCCTGTGTCACTATTACCTCAATTCCTAAGGCAATAAGGGTACTGGAAAGAGCCAAGTTATCCTCAGAAGTAGACCATCTAATGTGATGGCCCACTTCCGGGGTGGCTACAGGCCTTTATTTTTAGAATGGGAAAGGACCTATATCAATGGACCTTCACATTTGAAGTCCCGCGCAGCTGTCGGTTTTTTCCCTTTCCCGATTATGGAAAAAAGGGGCAACCCATGCATTTTTTTTTTAAAATTGTTCTTTTTTAATAAAATAAAAAAAAAAATGACATGGGGGCCCCCATTTTTAAAACCCGCCCAAGTTTAAGGGGAATATCCATGAATTTGGGCCTTCCCACCTAAAAAAACCGCCTGAGCACCACAGAATGACTACACATTTAAATTTTCCTTTTACAATTTTCTGGCTTTCTCAGATTCCCGGTTCTTTATAATGAGGGGAATATGGGCAGGGGGGGGTTTGTTCGCCCTTGGGGGTGAAAACCACCGCTAAATGACACCAAGCCTGAACAATAGTAATGGAGAGGCATCCATCAGATTCTTCTATTACTAACACTGGAATAAAATGGTAAAAAAATAACACAGAAATAAAATAAAAAAACAATTTATTTAATAAACACTTCCCAACACCAGCTCTCACTGACCATTTTAGTTTAGAAATAGATACAACAATGGTCCTACATAGTCCAGTGAATGTAGTATTAAACTCCATCCCCTGCACCCTTGAAGGTCATGGCTGATCATCTGCAGGTGCAGGGGATGGAGTACAGGCCACAGCCACACCATAATTAGAGATGGGCGAATTTCTCAAAAATTCGATTCGGTGACATCGCCGAATTTTACGACATAATTCGGTTCGGTCCGAATTGCTTCGGGATGAATCACGTTCAAAAACAGCTATTTCCAGGCTGCTCATAGCCTGCAGGGTGCTGTAGAACGTTGTGCTATGCTTAAATATGCAGAGGGAGCTTGGTTTGGTCTTCATACAATGTTGTGTTTTAGTATGACACGCAGATGACTGCCGCCGCTCTTAGAATCGCTTCAATATAAAATTCCCTGGGCACTGAAGAGGGAAAAGCTGACCAAAAAACTGAAGTGGGAATGTAGCCTGATAAAGTCATGGCAGCGCCAACTGGAAAAAAACAAGCTGAGGGCTCAGGTGGCAACATCAGTGACAGAGTGTGGAGGTGACGGCAGCAGCCACAGCAACATGAGGTCAGATAGTGGCACAATGACATTCTGGAAGTGTCAAAAACAGGATTAGGCCACAGACTGGCACAATAACACAGTGTGGAGGTTACAGCAGCAGTCACAGCAGCAGCATTAGGTCAGGCAGTGGCACAATGACATTCTGGAGGTGGCAAAAACAGGAGTAGGCCACAGAGTGGCACAATGACAGAGTGTGGAGCAGCATGAGGTCAGACAGTGGCACAATGAAATTCTGGAGGTGTCAAAAACAGGAGTAGGCCACAGAGTGGCACAATGACAGAGTGTGGAGGGCACAGCAGCAGCCATAGCAGCAGCATGAGGTCAGACAGTGGCACAAAGACAGAGTGTGTAGGTGACGACAGCAGCCACAGCAGCAGCATGAGGTCAGACAGTGGCACAATGACACAGTGTGTAGGTCACGGCAGTAGCCACAGCAGCAGCATGAGGTCAGACAGTGGCACAATGACATTCTGGAGGTGGTAAAAACAGGATTATGTCATGGCAGCAGCCAAAGAAGCAGCATGAGCTCAGAGAGTGTCACAAAGACAGAGTGTGTAGGTCACGGCAGCAGCCACATCATCAGCATGAGGTCAGAGAGTGGCACAATTACACAGTGTGGAGTTGACGGCATCAACAGCACATATCACTGCAAAAATTATATACCCAATTAAAACATAAACCTTTAATAGATATGCACTAAAATACAATACAATTTACCCCACCCATAATAGGTGTCTAAAGAGACAAAGGTACAATACAACTCACGGTTAGGTGCTTCCAGGGAATAATGCAGGAAAAAGTTCTTGTAGAGTTGAATAACGATAAACCTACACTTACCCTAGAAAACCCTACTAGTGCGGGGACATCCCCCCAAAAAAGGCGGCCCCACAAACCTAAGCTCTAACAGACACCCTAACAGTATAAAAACAACGACATCCAAATATAATCAAAAGATATCTAAAGGCAAAAAGCCCAAAGAGCCTGACGTGTTTCCCCCTAGAGATATAAAGGGTTCATCAGGGGATCCAAGAATGCAAGAAATTACTGATAAACAAGCAATGATGTATGCTCAACATCAACAGCAGCAGCATGAGGTCAGAGAGTGGCACAATGACATTCTGGAGGTGGCAAAAACTGTAGTAGGCCACAGAGTGGCACTATGACAGAGTGTGGAGCAACATGAGGTCAGAGAGTGGCACAATGACAATCTGGAGGTGGCAAAAACACTAGTAGGCCAGAGAGTGGCACAATGACAGAGTGTGGAGCAGCATGAGGTCAGAACGTGGCACAATGACATTCTGGAGGTGGCAAAAAGAGGAGTAGGCCACAGAGTGGCACAATGACAGAGTTTGGAGGTCATGGCAGCAGCCACAGCAGCAGCATGAGGTCAGACAGTGGCAAAATGACAAATTCTGGAGGTGGCAAAACAGTAGTAGGCCACAGAGTGGCACAATGACAGAGAGTGGAGGTTACGGCAGCAACAGCATGAGGTCATAGAGTGGCACAATGACAGTGTGGAGGTGGGTGGCAATACCAGTCCCTGGAAAAGATGGTGGTAGGAAGATGGAGAAACTGTCAGCAGATGTGTGGCATCAGGCGGGTGGCGGCATCAGAATAGTGGCTGAGGCAGGTAGCTTGAACCCAGACTCATTTCTCAAAGTTTGGGTGAGGCGTCATGGCTGATGTAATCTGACACCTAAGGCATTGGTGTGTGGAAATCCTGGCCGATCCACGCCTGATTCATCTTGACAAGGCGTCGTTCCACATTTCCGTGACAAGCGGGTTCCTTGAGGTAACGATGGCCCCCGCCGCACTGAACACCCGCTCTGATGCCACACTACTGGCTGAGCAGGACAGCTTCTCCACTGCAAATTCGGCAAGTTGCGGCCACACATCCAGTTTGGCTGCCCAGTAGTCCAGCGGACCTTCTAACTGGGGTGGCAGAGTGCATCTGGACCGAGAGATGATGGCAAAGAGAAACAACTCCCTTCTGCAGAGGTGGTGGAGCATTGACTGGCTGTAATGGCAAGCGGGCCACTGGGCGCTGCTGCTGCTGCTGTTGCTGCGGCGGCTGGATGGACCACCACATCTGAGCCACGTTTCTCCCAGGCCACCGGATGGTGACACTGCATGTGTTGAGACAGGGCCTTGGTGTCAATGTTAGCTCCCTGGCCTCGCTTCACTTTCTGCCTACAGATTCTACATATACCCATATTCGGCTCCTCCGTTGTCTTAGCAATGAACTGCCACACCGCCGAGTATCGGATTTTACCGCCAACGTCTGCACACTGATGACTACTACCACGCATGCCTCTGACCCTGTGCACGCTACTTTCTTGGACCTGCGAAGCGGGTTTTCTACCCCGTGGCCGCTTGGCTCCGACCTCACACTGCTGCTACCCTGCTGACTCACGGCCACACAACCCACTTGCCGGCTGCGCCGGTGCCTGACACGCAAGCTGACGCCCTCTTCTCCTGACGATGATGAAGCCCTTGCTTCACCTGCCCCAAGTGCGGTCGGCTACATCATCATCTATTTGTGTTTCATCGTCTACTGCTGTCCTCATCACCGGTCTTGGTATGCAGAGGATGACCCCTCACAACATGACCTCCCATGCCACTCTCCACATCTATACTTTGCCACCTACTGCAAGAAGCAGGGGATATTGGCCCCATTTCTTCACTGCCAAGTATCTGCTGACTGCCCTCTAAATTGTTCATCCTCGCTATATAGTGGCACTGAGCCAGACACATAGTAGATCTCTGGCTGAGGGAACCGGATGGAACCAGAGGCGGGTTGAGGACAGGTGAGGGCCGCTGACCCTCCTGGGCCATGCCAACTAAGGGTTGTGTCTGACGTTCCCACCGACTCTTGGCTGGGGTTGTCAGATGTCTTATGGGAGGAAGTGGATGACCAATAAAGAACCATTGGGTTGCTGAACAACACACGGCGGCCCTAGATGCAGGATGTTTGTCCCCCTCACCGAGGTGAAAGCCTGCCCCTCTTGGGGCCCTGTATGTTTGTTCTAAAATGTACAGACATGTTTGGTGAAGATATCTGTATATGATAAATCCACACCCTGTATTTGACTCCAAATGAACCCACTAAGAAGCTTGGGTAACCCTTAAATATAAATTGCGCTCCACAAATGGGCAGGAAAAATTTACTTGTATTTGCCATTTAAAAACACTGTGTATTTTACTGAATATAAAAGCACAAACAGGCTTAATTAACCTTTGGATATGAATTATTCTACAGGAAAAATGTCTTCTTTGGCGGTGAAAAAAGAACGTTTCTTTTAGTGACACCCAAAGCTAGAACAACGCTTATTTAACCTCTGGATGTAAATTTCGCAAAAGAAATATGCTGCCAACAATTACCAGCTTTGTAGCGTGTTAAAATGGCGTCTATTTTACGGTACAGAACAACAGAAAAACTTGTAATTAACCTTCAGTTATGAATTATGCTAAAGACAAAATGTTTCTTTTGGGGGTGAAAAAGAAACGTTTCTTTTAGTGACCACAACAGCAGAACAACGCTTAATTAACCTCTGGATCTAAAATGCGCAAAAAAAATGAGCAACCAAAAATTAAGTGGTATTAAAATCAGAATCAGAACATAAGAGAAGCAATCTCTGAGACATGCTGTGACACCCCCAAAAATCACTGTATAAAAGTCAGTTCTTCAGTATGAGATATCACAAGCAGCCGCGGCAGCACCTTCCCTACTCAGTACAGTGAGAGCGGTATGAGCTCCCAGCGTTGCGCCTGGACTTATATAGTGCGGTGACATCACAGAATCCCGCCGGTCTCTGATTGGCTTCATCTCTGCACATGTCATGTAGGCTACACCCTTCTTCCTCCCAGACGTCTTTGCCCCATGTAACGCCATGTGCTCGCAGCCATTTTATCAATTAAAAACACACTTCGTTCCCGCGAATTACCCCAAACTTCGACTTCATTCAGAATCGAAGTTTTCCTGAAAATCTAAACGAATTCCACTTCGTTAGAATCAATTCGCCCATCTCTAACCATAATCTCTGGGGTTTTGGTCTCCAGGCGATTGTGCCTGTAAGCTGTGGCCTGTACCCCCCTCTCACCCATGTGGCCTAGTGGCAACACAAAATACAACCCTCAACTATCACTCTATAACTCCCTCACACCATCTATCGCCCCATAGCCCCCCCCCCCTCCTACTCCACCTATCACCCCATAAGGAGTTTGTACAGAGGTGGGAACAGCTAGGTAAATGCCGGTAAACTAAGGAGTCTAATATGTTTGTGGGGTTGATTCTGCAGGCAGGGCCGGGACGACAGGTAGGCAGAGGTAGGCAATTGCCTAGGGCGCCTACCTCTGCCTATCCCTAAGGGGCGCAGGCAGGGCCCCGACCCTCGCCGGGCTCCAGGCCACTGCCATGGGCCTGAAGCGCCGGCAGTCTCTGAGACCGCTTCTGCGGAGCAGAGAGCGAGCGCTCCCTGCCCCGCAGACAGTATCGGAACGCTCCGGTAAGCTGCAGGTCCAACGCTGTGGGGCCGCCGGGTCCACATAGCACTGAGGACCCGCCGCGGCCCCGTGCGGCTAAGCTGACAGCGTCGCGATGATGTGATGTGATCGCGACACTGCCTCTCCTCGGGCGCACAGCTCGTCATAGGCCGTGCGCTCGAGGAGAGGCCGGAGGAGCATCCCGACGCTGGAGGTGTGATGACATCATCACATCGCCAGTGTCGGACGGAAGAGGAGCGCGCGGCCGGGACAGAAGAGGAGCGCGTGACCGGGACAGAAGAGGAGCGCACGGCCGGGACAGAGGTAAGGTGAGTATTAATGTTGTTATTTTTACCTGCCTGCCTGTGGCCCCCTACGCCTGCCTGTGGCCCCCAAACACCTGCCTGTGGCCCCCATACACCTGCCTGTGGCCATAAAAGCCTGCCTGTGGCCCCCTACGCTTGCCTGTGGCCCCCATCCGCCTGCCTGAGCCCCTCATATGCCTGCCTGTGCCCCTCATATGCCTGCCTGTGCCCCTCATATGCCTGCCTGTGGCCCCCATACGCCTGCCTGTGGCCCCAATACGCCTGCCTGTGGCCCCCATACGCCTGCCTGTGGCCCCAATACGCCTGCCTGTGGCCCCCATACGCCTGCCTGTGGCCCCTATACGCCTGCCTGTGGGCCCTATATGCCTGCCTGTGGCCCCATACGCCTACCTGAGCCCCCATACGCCTGCCTGTGGCCCCCATACGCCTGCCTGAGGCCCCCATACACCTGCCTGAGGCCCCCATACGCCTGCCTGTGGTCATCATACGCCTGCCTGAGGCCCCATACGCCTGCCTGTGGACCCCATACGCCTGCCTGTGGCCCCCATACGCCTGCCTGTGGCCCCCATATACCTGCCTGAGCCCCCATACGCCTGTCTGAGCCCCTATTGCTATATACCTGCCTGAGTGCCTCTATATTTATATACCTACCTGTCTAAGGGGACAATATCTATATACCTGTCTGACTGAGGAGACATATATACATATACCTGCCTGACTGAGATGGCATATCTATATACCTGTCTAACTGAGGGGACTTATATACCTATAATTAAGGAGTTACTGGAAATGTGAGGATTCTAAGATATTTGTGTTCAAATCTGCAGGGACGAGTCGTGGCCAGGAGCAATCAGCATGAAGGTGTGAACCGGATGGAGAAGAAAAGGGAAAGTGAACCACGCTGATCAGAAAGGATCTCTCCGGTGAGTCATTAAATGTAACTGCAGTGTCCGGTAGATTTGCTTCATGTTTCGGTGGATTATTTAGTGACTGTTATTTAGGGGTATTTCACTATCATATGGAGGGGAGCGAATTTTAAAAACGCAAATTTGTCAGGGCTGATTTTCATTGTGCAGTGACTGCTGAGGAGATGGACAGGAACTATGTGGGATACGCAGAAAATTAGTGACAGGACCTGGCGCAGGAGTGAGAGGAATTAGTGTGGGGGGGGGGGCATTTTTTTGGGGAGCGGAGGGGGGCGCCATTGGCTGTACTGCTAGGGCCCAAAATCCCTTTTTCCCCGGCCCTGTCTGCGGGGCGCAGATGGCCGGAAAAGTCTTTATGTGATTGGAGCGGTGGAAAAAGGGAATAACTCCCATAAAGAGAAGACGTCACCTGGTTACAAAATGAAACTGCATATAATCATTTTATTGTCTACAAAGCCTATGTACACTGGTATCTACCCCCATATGGTCACTGAATGGCATTAATATATGGTCTGCAAAGCCTGTGTACACTGGTATCTATATGGTTAATGTATGGAGGTAATATACAGTTTATAGAACCTGTGTACATGGTTTATATTCAGAATCAGTATGGCAGTATTATTCAGTCACTATATTTTGGTGATATGTCTTCATGGTGTAGTGGTATTATTCAGTCATATGGGTGGTATTGTGGTCATGATGTTATGGTATTATTCAGTCACTATCTGGGGGTGATATGTGGTGGTATTATTCAGTCACTATGTGGTGGTGATATGTGGCCTTGGTGTTGTAGTATTATTCAGTCACTATGTGGTGATGATATGCGGTCATATTGGGGAGTATTTTTCAGCCAAATGTTGGGGTGATATGTGGTCATTGAGGGGCGAATTGATTTAACGAAGTGGAATTTCGTTTAAAATTTCGGAAAATTTTGGTTGAACGAAGTCGACGTTTGGGGTATTCGGGTGAACGAAGTGTGCTTTTCTTTGATAAAATGGCTGCGGCACATGGCGTTACATGGGCAAAGCACTCTGGGGGGAAAAAAGGGGTAGCCTGCATGCTGTGCAGAGATGAAGCCAATCAGAGACCGGCGGGATTCGTGACCTTCACGCTTATAAGCCCCCGGGTCGCGTGGGGTCACAATCCTTCACTGTTTCTGATAGGGAAGGTGCTGCTGCGGCTGATTGTGATAGTCTTACTGAAGAAAAGATTTTTATACAGGATTTTTGTGGGGGGTGTTCAGCTTGTCTCAGAGATGCTTTTTAATGTTTATTTTGATTTTTTGGGGGGATTGGATCTGAAGTCAGTGTGGTCCACTGGTGAAAATTTTAAATTTTTGCTATCTGCTCACAGCACATTGCATTCCAAGGGGGATCTAAAACAGTTTCCGTTGTATTCATTTAAAAAACAGCGTTTTTACAATACAAATTCCCCCTTCATTTGCGCAATTTAATCAGGGGTTAATTAAGCGTTGTTTTTCTGCTGTGGTGACTCCCAAAAAACCGTCTTTTTCAGCCAAAAAAAAAAAATTTCCCGTAGCCCAAATTTACAAGCGAAAGGGTTAAATTTCAAATTTTTTTTCTTTTTGTGTAGGTAGAAAAAACAGCCATTGTAACACGCTCAAAGTCGTAGTTTGTGGTTGCTCAATTTTTTGCCGCAATTTACATCCGGGGGTTTTTAAGCATTGTTTTTTTTGTGTGGTGCAAAATAAACCGTCTTTTTCCCCCCATAAATTACAATTGTCTGTAGCATAATTCACAAGGAAGGTTAAATTTCAATTTTTCCTTTGTTGGTAGCGTAGAAAACACGCCCCTTGTAACACGCTACAAAGTGTAGTTTGTGGTTGCTCAATTGTTGGGGGCAAAATTTTCATCCCGGGGGTTAATTAAGCGTTGTTTTTTGTGTGGTGACAAAAGTAAAACGTTTTTTCACCCCCAAAAATTTCAAATTTTCTGTAGATAATTCACCCCGAAAGGGTTTTTAAAAAAATTTTTTTCTTGTTTGTGTACATAGCAAAACGCAATTGAACCGCTACAAAGTTGGGAGTTTGTGGCTGTCAATTCTTTTTCGCAATTTACTCCCCGGGGGTTTAAATTTGCGTTGTTTTTCTGTGTGGTGACAAAAATAAACCGTCTTTTTCACCCCCAAAAAATTAAATTTTCCTGTGCATAATTCACATGCGATGTTAAAATTTCAATTTTTTCTTGTTGTGTAGAGTAGAAAAAGCCCTTGTAACCGCACAAAGCTGTGTTTGTGGTTGCTCAAATTTTTTGGCTCAATTTACATCCGGGGGTTAATTAAACGTTGTTTTTCTGCTGTGGTGACAAAAATAAAACCCTCTTTTTCACCGCCAAAAATTACAATTTTCCTGTGCATATTTACAAACGAAGGTTAATTAAAAATTTTTTTCTCTTTTTTAGGTAGAAAACCGCCATTTTAACACGCTACAAAAACTCGTTTTTGTTTTGGGTTGCTCAATTGTTTGCCCCAATTTACATCCAGTGGGTTTAAATTAAGCGTTGTTTTTCTGCTGTGGTGACAAAAAAAAACCCTCTTTTTCACCGCCCTAAATTACAATTGTCCTGTGATAATTACAAGCGAAGGTTAAAACAATTTTTTTCTTGTTGTGTGATAGCAAACACGCCAAATTTTAACCCTCAAAAATTTTTTTGTTTTGGGGGCTCTTCTTTTGCGCTTTACATCCCGGGTTAAAATTTAAGGTTGTTTTTTGCGTGTGAAAAAATAAACCGTCTTTTTCACCGCCAAAAATTAAATTTTTGTAGCATAATTCACAAGCGGGAAGTTAAATTTCAAATTTTTTTTTTGTTGGTAGAGTAAAAAAAAGCCATTGTAAAACCCTACAAAGCTCGTAGTTTTTTGGTTACTCAATTTTTTGGCTCAATTTACATCCGGGGGTTAATTAAGGTTGTTTTTTTGTGGGTGACAAAAATAAACCGTCTTTTTCCCGCCAAAAATTACAATTTTCCTTTTTTAGCATAATTCCAAGGAAGGTTAATTAAATTTTTTCCTTGTTTGTAGCGTAGGGAAAAAACGCATTGTAAACGTACAAAGCTCGTAGTTTGTGGTTGCCAATTTTTTTTGCCGCAAATTTACATCCGTGGTTAATTAAGGTTGTTTTTCTGCTGTGGTGACAAAAATAAAAAGTCTTTTTCACCCAAAAAATTCTTGTCCTGTAGCATAATTCACAAGCGAAAAGGGTAATTCAATTTTTTCTCTTGTTGTGTAGCGTAGAAAAACGCCATTGTAACCGCTACAAAGTCGTGTTTGTGGTTGTCATTGTTTTGGCGAATTTACATCGTGGTTTTAATTAAGCGTTGTTTTTTTTGTGTGGTGACAAAAAATAAACCGTCTTTTTCCCGCCATAAAAAAAACAATTTTTCCTGTAGCTTAATTCACAAGCGAAAGGTAATTACAATTTTTCCTCTTGTTGGTAGCGTGAAAAAACGCCATTTAACACGCTACAAAGCTCATAGTTTGTGGTTGCCATTTTTGGCGCAAAATTTAAATCCGGGGGTTAATTAAGCGTTGTTTTTCTGCTGTGGGGGCAAAAGTAAACCGTTTTTTTTACCGCAAAAATTACAATTGTCCCGTAGCATAATTCACAAGGAAAAACTAATTACAAATTTTTCCCCTTTTTTGTGTGGTAGAAAACACGCCCTTGTAACACGCTACAAAATCGTGTTTGTGGTTTCTCAATTTTTTGTCTCAAATTTTCATCCAGGGGTTTAAATTTAAACGTTGTTTTTTGCTGTGGTGACAAAAAAAAAATAAATTTTTTTTCACCCCCAAAAAAATTTCAAATTTTTCCCGTGTTATTCACAAGCGAAAGGGTTTAAATAAATTTTTCTCTTGTTGTGTAACGTGAAAAAACGCAAATGTAACACGTACAAAGCTACTAGTTTTTGGCCGCCAATTTCTTTTGCGCATTTTCAACCCGGGGTTTAATTAAGTGTTGTTTTTTGCTGTGGTGCAAAATAAAACCCTCTTTTTCATGCCAAAAATTAAAATTTTCCTGTAGTAATTACAAGCGAAGGTTAATTACAATTTTTTCTCTTGTTGTGTGCGTAGAAAAAAACGCAATTGTAAAAAGCTACAAAGCTGGTTTGTGGTGTCAATTCTTTTGGTGCAAATTTAATCCAGGGGTTAATTAAGCGTTGTTTTTTGCTGTGGTCACCAAAAAAAAACCCTCTTTTTTACCGGCAAAAATTAAATTTTCCTGTAGATAATTCCAGCGAAGGTTAATTACAAATTTTTTTTTGTTGTTAGCGTAGAAAACACGAATTGTAACACGCTTCAAATGTAGTTTGTGGGTGTCAATCTTTTGCACAATTTACATCCAAGGGTTAATTAAGCGTTGTTTTTTGCTGTGGTGACAAAAAAAAAACCCTTTTTCACCACAATAATTCATTTTCCTGTGCTAATTACAAGCGCGGTTAATTCAATTTTTTCTCTTGTTGTGTAGCGAAGAAAAACGCCCTTTTAACCGCTAAAAAACTCGTAGTTTTTTGGGGTTTTTTAATTGTTTGGGCAATT
Source organism: Phyllomedusa bahiana (assembly GCA_025379985.1). Lineage (NCBI taxonomy): Eukaryota > Metazoa > Chordata > Amphibia > Anura > Hylidae > Phyllomedusa > Phyllomedusa bahiana. The sequence goes on from JAODAL010011371.1 coordinate 98,210, forward strand.
TACATCCAGGGGGTTTAATTAAGCGTTGTTTTTCTGTGTGGTGACAAAAATAAACCATTTTTTCACCCGGGAAAAAAATTTTAAATTTTTCCCGTAGCATAATTCACAAGCGAAAGGTTAATTACAATTCTTTTCTTGTTGGGGTAGCGTAGAAAACCGGCATTGTAACACGTTACAAAGCTCGTAGTTTGTGGTTTCTCAATTTTTTGGCGAAATTTTTCTCCGGGGTTATTTTAAACGTTTTTTTTTTTTGCGTGGTTTACAAAAATAAACCGTCTATTTCACCCCAAAAAAATTTCAATTTTTCCGTAGTTTTCACAAGCGAAGGTTTAAATTTCAATTTTTTCTCTTATTGTGTAGCGTAGAAAAAACGCAATTGTAACACGCTACAAAGTAGTAGTTTGTGATCTGCTCAATTCTTTTGCGCAATTTACATCCATGGGTATAATTAAGCGTTGTTTTTCTGCTGTGGTGACTCAAAAAACCGTCTTTTTCACCGCCAAAAAACAATTTTCCTGTAGCATAATTCACAAGCGAAGGTTAATTACAATTTTTTCTCGTGTGGTGTGGCGTAGAAAACATGCCATTGTAACATGCAACAAAGCTCGTACTTTGTGGTTGCTCAATTGTTTGGCGCAATTTACATCCAGGGGTTAATTAAGCATTGTTCTGCAGTTGTACTCAGTAAAAGAAACTTTGTTTTTCACCGCCACAGAAGAAATTCTGTAGCATAATTCATATCCGAAGGTTAATTAAGCCTGTTTGTGCTTTTATATTCAGTAAAATACACAGAGTTTTTAAACGCACATACAAGTCAATTTTTCACTGCCATTTGTGGAGCGCAATTTATATCCAAGGGTTACCAAGCTTGTTACTGGGTTCATTTGGAGTCAAAACAGGGTGTGTATTTATCAATATACAGATATCTTCATCAAACAGTGTCTGTACATTTTAGAAAAAACAGTATGTCAGACAGAGAGGTGGCAGGCTCTTCACCTGCGAGTGGTAGTGGCACAAACATTCCCGGAGCAGGCCCAGGTCGCAGCACAGCAAGGGGACGTCGCAGCAGGGGTCACTCGTGAGGCCACAACTGCCGCTGTCATCTAGCGGCCGTGTACTGACTAGCAACCCAAGGGCTCTTGATTGGTTGACTAGGTCATCCACTTACTCCAGATGACATTGACAACCCCAGCCAAGAGTCGGTGGGAACGTCAGACACAACACTTAGTTGGCATGGCACGGGGAGCGGGTCAGCGGCCCCTCACCTGTCCTCAACCCGCCTCTGTCCCATCCGGTTCCCTCAGCCAGAGATCTACTATGTGGTCTGGGCTCAGCGCCACTATTATAGCGAGGATGAAACAATTTGAGGAGGGCAGTCAGCAGCTACTTGGCAGCGAAGAAATGGGGCCAATATCCCCTGCTTCTTGCAGTAGGCGGCAAAGTATAGATGTTGAGAGTGGCATGAGAGGTCATGTTGTGCGGGGTCAGCCTCTGCATACCAAGACCGGTGATGAGGACCGCAGTGATGATGAAACACAAATAGATGATGATGTAGCCGACCGCACTTGGGAGCCGGGGTGAGGCAAGGGCTTCCATCAACGTCAGGAGAAGAGGGCGTCAGCTTGCGCATCAGGCAGCGGCGCAGCCAGCAAGTGGGTTCGTGTGGCCGTGAGTCAGCAGGATAGCAGCAGTGTGAGGTCGGGAGCAAGGGCCACGGGGTAGAAAACCGCTTCACAGGTCCAAGAAAGTAACGGCACAGGGGCCTAAGCGAGGCAGCAGGCGGCAGTGTCACTCAGTGCGGAGCGTTGGCGGTAAAATCTGATACTCGGCGGTGTGGCAGTTCTTTGCTAAGACACCGGAGGAGCCGAATATATGTATATGTAGAATCTGTAGGCAGAAAGTGAAGCGTGGCCAGGGAGCTAACGTTGGCACCACGGACCTGCGTCAACACATGCAGCGTTACCATCCGGTGGCTTGGGAGAACGTGGCTCAGATGTGGTGGTCCATCCTGCCGCCCAGCAACAGCAGCAATGCAGCAGCCAGTGGCACGCATGCCATTGACATCAGTAAAGGCTCCTCCTCCTCTGCAGAAGGGAGCTGTTTCTCTTTGACATCATCTCCCGGTCAGTGCTCCTGCCTCCA
>JAODAL010011372.1:0-100346 GCA_025379985.1 Phyllomedusa bahiana
AGAGGAGGGTTTGGGTTTAAGGGAGGGAAGCAGGGTTTTTAAAACGGTTGGGTTAGAGGGAAAGGGGAGAGAGGGAGGAATAGGGTTAGGGTTATTTAAGGGGTTTGGGAAGAAGGTTTTTGGTTAAGAGGAAGGGGGTTAGGGGAAGGGTAGGGTTAGGGTTATAGGAAGGGAGGGAGGAAGGTAGGGTTGAGTAGGGGTTTGGGTTTAGAATTAATGGGTTAGAGGAAAGGGAGGGTTAAAAAGGGGAGGGTTAGAGGGGAGGTTTAGTAGGGTTAGGTTTGAGAGGGTTAGAGGAGGGGGGGTTAAAAAGGGGGGTTTGAGGAAAAGGGTTTTGAAAGGGAGGGTTAGGGTTTTAAAAGGGAGGGTTAAGTAGGTAGGGGAAGGGGAAGGTTTTGGAAGATAGGGTTTTTGGGTTAAAGGAGGAGGTTATAGTAGGGTAGGGTTAGAGGAGGGTTAGGGTTTTAAAAAGGGTTAGTTTTTTAAAAAGTTTTGGGGTTAGAGGTTAGTAGAGGAGGGTTAGGGTTAGAGGGAGGGAAAAGGGTTAGGGAGAAATAGGGGTAGGGTTAAGTAGGGTTAGGTAAAAAGTTTTTTTTTTTTTTTTTTTTTTTTTTTTTTTTGGGTTTAGTAGGGGTTTGGGTTATACAGGGGGTTTTGGGTTTTAGTAGGGTTAGGGTTAAGGGGTTTAGAGAAGGGTTTTTGAAAGGGTTAGGGTTTTAAGAAGGGTTAGGTTTTTAGGTTAGAGTGGGTTAGGGTTAGAGTTGGTTAGGAGGGTAGGTTAAGGAGGAGGGTTTTTTTAGGGTTTTTGGTTGGGAAGAGTAGGGTTTGAGTAGGAAATTTTAGTAGGGGGTTTGGGTTTGAGTAGGGTTTGGGAAAGGGAGGGTTAGAGGTTTTGGGGTTTTGGGAACTTTTTAGGGTAAGGGTAGGTTTAAAAGGTTTTGGGAGAAAAAGGGTTTGTTTGGGTTAGAGGAGGGAAGAATAGGGAGGTTTAGGGAAAGGGTTTTATTGAGTTTTTAGGGTTATAGTAGGGGTTTGGGTTAAGGTAGGGTTAGGGTTAGAGGGATAGGGTTAAGTAGGGGTTTGGGTTAAGGGGGGAAGGGTTATGTAGGTTGGGTTAGAGGAGGGTTAGGGGTTTTAAAAAGGTTAGGGTTTAAATTTTTTAGAGAGGGGTTTGGGGGAGAGTTTATTAGAGATAGGTTTGGTTTAGAGGGAGGGTTAGGGTTATAGTTAGGGTTTAGGGTTAGAGGTAGGGTTAGGGTTATAGATAGGGTTAGGGTTAGAGTTAGGGTTAGAGGTAGGGTTATAGCTAGGGTTAGGGTTAGAGGTAGGGTTAGGGTTATAGATAGGGTTAGGGTTATAGATAGGGTTAGGGTTATAGTTAGGGTTAGGGTTAGAGGTAGGGTTAGGGTTATAGCTAGGGTTAGGGTTATAGATAGGGTTAGGGTTAGAGGTAGGGTTAGGGTTAGAGGTAGGGTTAGGGTTAGAGATAGGGTTAGAGGTAGGGTTAGGGTTATAGTTAGGGTTAGGGTTAGAGGTAGGGTTAGGGTTATAGCTAGGGTTAGGGTTAGAGGTAGGGTTATAGATAGGGTTAGGGTTAGAGGTAGGGTTAGGGTTAGAGGTAGGGTTAGGGTTAGAGTTAGGGTTAGAGATAGGGTTAGGGTTAGAGGTAGGGTTAGGGTTATAGATAGGGTTAGGGTTATAGATAGGGTTAGAGGTAGGGTTAGGGTTAGAGGTAGGGTTAGGGTTATAGATAGGGTTAGGGTTATAGCTAGGGTTAGGGTTAGAGGTAGGGTTAGGGTTATAGCTAGGGTTAGGGTTATAGCTAGGGTTAGGGTTATAGCTAGGGTTAGGGTTAGAGGTAGGGTTAGGGTTATAGCTAGGGTTAGGGTTATAGCTAGGGTTAGGGTTAGGGTTAGAGGTAGGGTTAGGGTTATAGATAGGGTTAGGGTTATAGATAGGGTTAGGGTTAGAGGTATAGATAGGGTTAGGGTTAGAGGTATGGTTAAGATATGGTTAGGATTAGAGTAATGGTTAAGGTTATAGATAGGCAAGGGTTATAGATAGGCTAGGTTAGAGGTAGGTTGAGGGTTAATAGCTAGAGTTAGGGTATAGGTAGGGGTTAAAAGGGGGGGGGGTTTTTTTATACAGCTATGGTTAGGTTGAGAGTAGGGTTAGGGTTATATATAGGGTAGGTTATAGATAGGGTATAGGGTTAAGAATAGGGTTTAGGGTTATAGCTAGGGTTAGGGTTAGAGTTAGGGTTAGGGTTATAGCTAGGGTTAGGGTTATAGATAGGGTTAGGGTTAGAGGTAGGGGTAAGGTGTGGGGGGGGGTGGGGGGGTGGGGGGGGGGGGGGGTGGTCCGCGGGGGGGGGGGGGGGGGGTGGGGGGGTTGGGGGGCGGGGGGGGGGGGTGTGGGGGGGGGGTGGGGGGGGGGGGGGGGGGGGGGGGGGGGGGGGGGGGGGGGGGGGGGTGGGGGGGGGGGGGGGGGGGGGGGGGGGGGGGGGGGGGGGGGGGGGGGGGGGGGGGGGGGGGGGGGGGGGTGGGGGGGGGGGGGGGGGGGGGGGGGGGGGGGGGGGGGGGGGGGGGGTGGGGGGGGGGGGGGTGTGGGGGGGGGGGGGGGGTGTGGGTGGGGGTTTGGTGGTGTTTGGGGGTTTGTTGTTGTTTGTTGGGTGGGGGGTGGGGGGGGGGGTGGGGGGGGGGTTTTGTGGGGTGTGTTTGGGGGGGGGTGGGGGGGGGGGTGTTTGGGTGGTGTGTTGGGTGTGGGGGGGGGGGGGGGGGGGGTGGGGGGGGTGGTTTGGGGTTGTTGGTTTTTGGTTGGTGTTTTTTTGGGGGGTTTTTTTTTTTTTGTTGTGTTTTTTTTTTTTTTTGTTTTGGGGGGGGGTGGGGGGGGTGTGGGGGGGGGTGGGGGGGGTGGGTTGTTTGGTGGTGGGGGTGGGGGGGGGGGGGTGGGGGGGGGTGGGGGGGGGGGGTTGTGGGTTGGGGTTGTGGTGGGGGGTGTGGTGGTGGTGGTGTGGGTGGTGGGTGGGGTGGTGGGGGGTTTGGGTGGGGGGGGGGGGGGTGGGGGTGGGGGGGTGTGTTGTGTGTTGTGTGTGGGGGGGGGGGTGGGGGGTGGGGTTTGTGTGTTGTTTTGGTGGGGGTGGGTTGGGGTTGGGGGGGTGGGGGGGGGGGGGGGGTGTGGGGTGGTGGTGTGGGGGTTGGTGGGTTGTGTGTTGGTTTTGTGGTGTTGTGGTTTTTTTTGTTGGGGGGTGGTGGTTTAGGGTGTTTTTGTGGTGGTGGTTTTTGGTTGTTGTGGGGTTGGTGGTTTTTTTTTTGGTGTTGTGTGGGGTGTGGTGTTTTTGGGTGGTGGTTTTTGTTTGGTTGGGTTGTTGGTTTTGTGTAATTGGGTTGTAGGTTTTTTTTATTTGGTTTTTTTTTTTTGGTTTATGTTGTTGTTGGTTTTTTTTTTTTTTGGTTTTTGTTTGTTGTTTCTTTTTTTTTTTTTTGTTTTTTATTTTTTTTTTTTTTTTTGGGTTTTTTGGTTTTTTTTTTTAGTGTGTTTTTGTTTGGTTTTTGTGTTGGGGTTTTTAGAGTAGTTAAGTTATTAACGATAGGTAGTTAGATAGGTATACAACTATTGGTTAAGATAGGTTAATAAAGCTAGGTTAGTAAGGTAGCGTAGGTTTATATAATAGGATAGTTTAAGTAGTGTTAGGGTTATAGTAAAGGTAAAGCAAGGGTTAGTTTAAGAAAATGTTAGTAATATCATTTAGGAACTCTTAATTTAAAGTTAACACGCATGTAACTTTTTACGCTTACGATCTTTTAGCGGATCGGAACGTACACGCACTTGAACTCTTACTTTTACTTTAACTCCTACTTTACATCCACCAACACTTTAACTGTAACCCTTTACGTTAAATTAAACTGTCCAACTTTAACTTTAACACTCACTGTTAACTCTTACTGTAACGGTAACTCTTCTTTAACTTATAACGCGCACTTAACTCTTACGTAACTTAACTCTTACTGAACGTCTTACTTTAAACCCTTGTGAACACACACTTTAAACTTTAACTCTTACTTAAACTCGCACTAACTCTTACTTCAACTTTAACACTTCTCTTTAACTTTAACGGTCTACTTTAACATGCTCACCTTTAACTGTAACTCTTACTTTAACTATAACTCTTACTATAAACTTAACACTCACTTTACTCCGTTAACTTTAACTCCTGACTTTAACCTCTAAACTGTTAACTCTCACTTGAACTTTAACCCAACTTTAACTTTAACACTCACGTGAACTCGAACCTCGTACGTAAACTTGTAACGCTTACTTTACTTTAACTCGAACTTTACCGCAATTTAACTGAACTCGACCATAACAGTTAACCTCACTTTACTTTAACTCTTACTTTAACTTTTAACACTCACGTACTTTAAACTCACGCAACGGTAACACTTACGGTTAAACAGTTAAACCTCAGCTTAACTGTAACTCTAGATTAAAGTTAACACTCACTTGTAACGTTAGCACTCACTTAAACACTCACGTGAACTTTAACATCTTACTTCACTTTAAGCACCACTTTAACTCTACACTCACTTGTAACTTAACTCTTTCTAACGTGAACTCTTACTTAACTTTAACTCGTAACACTTGAACTGCGCACTGTAACTTTAACGCTTTACGTGAACCGAGTAACACTCACTGATAATTAACTATCACTTACTTTAACTCTTACTTTAATCGTAAAACACTCACTTAACTTGAACCCTTAACTTGTAACGTTAAAACGCACGTGGAACTGGAACTCTGACGTACAGTTAACATGCGGACGTGTAACACTCACTTAAACTTTAACTACGTCACATAACTCTTACTTTAACTTTAACACGTCACATTAACTAACACTCACTTTACTTTTAAACTCGTACCTTTAACCTTAACTCTTACTTTAACTTTAACCGCACTTTTAACTCTCACAGTAACTTGACGCTTACTGTAAACATTATACACTCAAATTTAACTAAACAACTCCTGTAACTTAAAACGCTTACTTAACTGTGTTACGACTTACCTTGGAACTTTAACCTTGAACGTCTACGTTAACGGTTAACGCTCTATACTTCCAACGTTTACTGTCAGATTGATCCAATGCACTTGAACTTTATACACTCACGTAACCTGTAAAACTCACTTGTGTAAAGTATAACAATGCACGGTAACTTTACAGCTGACGTTAACGTTAAACTCAACTTTAATTCGTAACTCTTGACGTGTAACAGTGTCTCTTTACGGTAACGGAAAGAACAAACTTTAACTATAACGTGTTAGGTAACTAGACGGAAAGTTGATAATCTCTCCGTGAACTGGAACGCGTACGTGAAACGCGCAATTTAAAGGGTACGCTGACGTGGTTCACGCACCGTGAAAGAGAAACGGTTTTTGGATAAAATAAATTGAAATGTAATCACGGCAAGGTAAAGAGACGGGAAAGGTAATAAAGCACGTTAATTTAACGCGAAGAAAAGCAATTTAAAGGGTTAGAGGTATGGTTAAGGTTACGCTTACTGTAACTGTAAATCGCACGTGGAAATGGAAAATCTCACGTAAAGTTAAAACGAACGGAGTTAGGGAAAGCTAGGATAAGGAAAATGATGGGAAAGGGGTTAATCGCTAGGGTAAGGATAGAGGTATGGTATACATGGAAAGGATATGGAGAGAATAATTAAAGGTTAGCAAGGGTTAAGGTAAAGCAAGGGTTATAGATTAATCGAAAGGATTAGTATAAAGCTAGGGTAACGTAGGGTAGGTATACTAATCGGGTATGTAATAATCACGGGGTAATGGATAAATAGAAAGTTAAATGAATACTCTAAGTTAGGTAAAGAGGTATGGTAAGAGAAAGTGCGTATGGATATAGTAGGGGTTTAGGGATAAGAGTGTAAGGCTAGGATAATAGATATGTTTAGGTTAGGGCGTGATAAATCAACCCTAGCAAAAACCCTAACCCAACCTCTAACCCTAACCCTATCATAACCCTAACACTATCTAAAACCCTAACCCTCTCTATACCCCTAACCCTAGCTATAACCCTAACCCTAGCTAAAGGGATTATAAAAAGGGTTAGGTTATAGCAATTGTTATAGTGGTGTAGAGGAAGGGTTAGAGATAAGTTAGGGTTAGGAATAGGGTCAGGGGTAAAGTAGGTTTAGATATAGGGTAATGATATGAGGTAGGTAGGGTAGAGTTAGTTATAAAAGGTATGGATATAGAGTTATAGCTAGGGTTAAGATATTGTTAGGGTTATAGATTAGGGTTAGGGTGTTTAGAGGTAGGTTACTGAGATAGGGTTAGGGTAGAGAGGGTTAGCGCTAGGTTAGAGATAGTGTTTGGGTTTATAGCTAGGTTTAGATTATAGCTAGGGTTCGAGTAGTTTAGGGTATATAGCTAGGGTTAGGTTATAGATTAAGAGTTTGAGGGTTATATGATAGGGATAGGGTATAATTAGTAAGGGATAGAGGGTATTGATAGGCTTAGATAGTGTTAAGGGTTATAGATAGGGTTAGGGAATAGCTAGTTTTAGGGTTAGGATAAAGATAAGGAAAGGGATAAACTAGTGTAGGGTTAGAGGAAGGGTTAGTGATAGGGTTAGGGTTAGATGTAGGATATGATTAGAGGTATGGTTATAGAATGTTTAGGGTTAGAGGTAGGGTTAGGGTTATTGCTACGGTTAGAGATAGGGTTAGGGTAAGAGGAAGGGTTAGGCTTAGGGTTAGAGATAGGGTTAGGGTTATAGCTATGTTAGAGATAGGAAGAGATAGGTTGGGGTAATAGAAGGGTTAGGGTTATAGCTAGGGCTAGAGATAGGGTAGGTTATAGCTAGGTTAGGGTAGATGTAGGGTAGGGTTATAGATAGGGTTAGGTTAAGCAGGTAGGTTTATAAGGGTTAATAGATAGGGATAGGTTAAGGAGGTTATTGTTAGAGGTAGGTTAGGGTTAGATATAGGGTTAAGAGTAGGGTTTGCGGTTAAGGTAGGATTATTGGTTAGAGTAGGGTTTAGGTTATTAGCAAGGTTAGAGATAGGTTAGGGTTAGAGTAGGTTATGAGTTTAGGGTTAGAATAGTGTTTTCAATAGGTAAAGACGTAGATTTTAGGGTTAGTGGTATGGTTGAAGAGGCAGGTTATATAAATCTATTCAACATTTATATACACAAGTATGTATAGTAAATATACCAACATATAATCGTCCATAACCCGAGGCCCATAGCAAACAATCAAGCCCATAGCAACCAATCAGAACCCATAAGCAACCAGCCAGATCCAAAGCGACCAATCCAGAACCCATTAGCGACCATCACAACCATAGAAACCAATCAAAGCTCATAGCAACCAGAGTTCCTATTTTAATTCGTTGTCCCCAAAAAATTGAAAGAGCACAGAATATGTTTGCTAAGGAAAATAAATACATTTTCAACCTAGACAGTTTTCATATCTCTCATCAAAGTGTACAATTTTATTAAAAACTTGTTTTTTCACAACATTGTTTTAACATTTACAATCTTTGTTGAAAAAAAAAATATTATGCCTTTATGACAATTGTAGAGAAAAATACAAATAAAGATAGTCAACCCTATTATGTCTGTCTTAGTTATTTAACAGCCAAATCACAGTGACAGCAAGCAGAGATCTTGACTTCTCTGAAATCAACTCATTTTTTTTACTCTCCTCTGTGTTCTAGTGGTGTTAACCCACAATGTACTACTGACAAGCAGCATATTAAGTCTTTAACGGAACTCCAAGGACACATGTCAGCTTCCAGTAAATTATCTACTGCTTTCTTGTAAGTGACATTTGGATGTAAATATCTAAGGCTGAACATAATAGCTTCGTTGCCTGTCATGACAATTGAGTGAAAAATACAAATAAAGAAGACAACCCGTATTAAATGTCTGTCTTAGTTTGTTTACAGCCAAATCTCAGTGACAGCAACAGAGATCTTGACTTCTCTGAAAGCAAGCAGTTTTTAACTCCTACTGTTCTAGTGTTAGACCCACATTGTACTGACCAACAGGCAGAGATCTTTACGAACTACAAGGACAAATGTCAGCTTCTAGTAAAGATCACTGCTTGCTGTAAAATGACATTTGGGTTTTAAAAATCTAAGGCAACAAAAAGGGGTTCTTGCCTGTCATGGACAATTGAGTGAAAAATACAAATAAAGATGTTCCCAAATCTATTAAAGTCCCGGGCTTTGGGTTTTTTACAGGGGCCCAAAAATCATTTACAGCCCAAACCCAAATCTTAAAAATTCCCCTGGGAAAACAAGGGATTTTTTTCTCCTCTGTTCTAGTGGTTTTTGACCCACATTGTAACTGACAACAGCGAGATCTTTTCGGACCAAAAGTCCCGCTTAAAATAAAGATCTCCGTTTTCTGGGAAATGACATTTGGGGGTAAAAAATCAAAAGGGTGAATAACACCTTTGGGCCCGTCATTTACAAATTTAGTTTAAAAAAAACAAAAAAAAAGAAAGTCAAAACCCCATTATGTCTGTCTTAGTTATTTACAGGGCCCAAAACTCATTTAAAAGCAAACAAGATCTTGGGCTTCCTTTAAAGCAACATTTTTTAAATTTTCCCCTTTCTTAAAATGGGGTGTTGACCCACAAAAATACGACAACAGGCAAAAATCTTTTTGGAAACACAAGGACAAATGTCAGGGTTCCAGTAAAAAATCTTTTGTTTTTCTGTAATTTTTAAATTTTGGGTGTAAAAATCCCAAGGCGACATAATAGTTTTTATTTTGGGCCTTTTCAGTGACAATTGAGTAAAAAACAAAAAATATTCAACCCCCAATTTTTGTCTTAGTTGTTTACAAACCAAACTCAGTGACAGCAAGCCAAAATCTTGACTTTCTCTGAAAGGGGAAGCCGTTTTTTCTCCTCTTTCCCATGGAAAATAACCCCCCCAATTTTACGCAACCGGCAGAGATCTTTCGGGAAATACAAAAGGGGCAAAAAAGTCCCGCTTTAAGTAAAGATCACTTGGGTTGGGTGTAAATGACATTTGGGGGTAAATTTTCTAAGGGAACATAATAGCTTCTTGGGCCCGTCAGTACAATTGATGAAAAATAAAAAATAAAGAAGCAAAATCCTTTTTGTCGACTTATTTTTTTTAACCAAATATCAGTGACAGGGAAGCAAGAAATTGAATTCTCTGAAAGGGAAGCATTTTTTACTCCTCTGTTTTTAGGGTGTTGACCCACCTTGTAAATGGGCCCAAAAAGGGGAAGACTTTACCGTAACTACAAGACAAAAAGTCACCTTTAAAAATAAAAAATCTCTGCTTTCTGGGAAGTGACAATTTTTTTGTAAAAAATCTAAAAGGGTGACAAAAAAACTTTTTTGCCTGTCATGCAATTGAGTGAAAAAAAACCAAATTTAAAAATGTCAACCCCAAATTTTTTTTCCCGTCTTAGTTTTTTACAGCCAAAAACTAACTGGGCAGCAAAAGGGAAAGAACTTTACTTGAAGTTGACATTTGTTTCCTTAGTTGAAATAAAGATTTTTGGGGCCCGTTTCAGTAAATGTGGGGGCAACACCACTTGAAAAAAGTAAAACCTGCTTGCTTTCAATGTAATTTGTGTGAAAACATAAGATACATAACGGGTGCTTGCTGTCAGTAGAACGTTGGGTGATAGAGTTGAAATCTTTACTTGGGTGATAGCTGCTTGTTTGTCAGTACAATTGGTGATAAATCCAAGTAAAGATATCAACTCTGTCACCCAACGTTCACTGACAGCAACACCTGTTATTCTCTTATTTGTTGGCATTGGGGAAAAATAGCAGGAGAAGCCTGACTGCCCCTGGACAGAGTTAGTTTACAATGTAGGGTTGAAGGAATGTAAAAGGACAGCCCACGGGCAAAGATCCTGCTCCTGCAGTGTGTGAAGATTGTGAGGATGGCAGGAGATTTTTGGAGAAAGCTACCCCAAATCCCCCAAGTACGGTGCAAACGGGAGGGAGGGGGGAAGTGAAGAGCGGACAGACTGTGCTGGCCGGGCAGGGAAGCTACTGCGCCTGTCAGGCTGTGTGTCAGGACCTGCTCGTTCCCGAGGGGGCTTCAGAGGAAGAGATAAGAACCACGCAAGCGCGGCCGGGCAGGCAGGAGGCTTAGAACAGGTCGGTCCAATGACAACCAGCTTTAAACAGTGATAAGGTAATCAAGGCAGCAGCTGGGCACCTTTCACTTTTTTTAAGGACATGCAATTAGGAAAGTGCTAAACTTTTGATTTTTAAGCATCCCACATTGACTTTACATGGTGGCAAAACGCCTTTAAGGGGCTAATGGCTCAGTCACTTGTAGCACGTTACACACTTAAAATGGTTTTCTCACTACATAGATTTAACATGAAGGGACAATTAAATGAAAGTTTTTTCTAAATACATTGGTCAATAGATTTTACTTTAGTCATGAGATAAGAGATATTTTATGTGCTCTAAGTGCACAAAGGTTTCTATAGTTACCTGATTGCCTGACTGTAACTCTGTTATCTGATTAGCTGAGAGAGCAGAGAGCAAGGAGTGACATCACTATGGACAGACGACTCAGTCCCGAGCAAATTAATTATCTCTAAAAAGATTGCAGACAAGCAACTGTTTTCAGTACTCACAGCACATGTACCTTTAGCTGACTGAAGAGTCAATTAATCTGTAAGGTGGAACATCCTTTTAAGGAATGTTTCGGGTCAGAAATGGTGTAGAAAAAACATACAGAAAATGGGACATTACTTACTCAAAAAAACACTCCAATTCTTTGGGGCTTGCTAACAGCTCAATGGCTGAACTAACATGAACCCAGTAGCTAGCAACTTTGCCATTTATGCGACTGGGAAAAAGATCAAATGTGCAGCTAATTGCTAGAGCAAGATGAAAAACTGCACACCAAATTTAAAAACCTATTCACACCAGCATGCAGAAAAGCCGCAGTATAAATGCATGGGGAGATTGCACAGATGCAAAGTAACCAATGAAACAATCACTCATACAACCTCAGGGCATGAGGAGGTGGTTGTGGATACCAATTGGGATATAATAAAGCGATACAAATAGTGAGCCATAAATATAGAACGTGTTGTATACAATGCAGGGTTACAACCTATTTTTGAGGCTTGTGTTATGAGGCCCCATTACCAACTAAAACCTCATATTAATATTTTTCCCCGTATGCCCTTTTTTATTTGCCCAACAATGCTGGGGAGCAAAAGTGTGCCTTTTTTGTTTTGGGCACTTAGAAAATGCTGGGCAGCCCGCCTGGTCTAATAGTATGGGTGTCACTAATAGGTTGTAAAAAGCCAGCATGGTGTACCACAGGGACTAATATTTATGGCACACTTTTGTATCGCTTTATTATATGCAATTGTAGTTCCCCACAACCACCTCCCTCATGCCCTGAGGTTGTTGAGTGATTGTTTCATTGGTTACTTTGCATTTGTTGCAATCTCCCCATGCATTATACTGCGGCTTTTCTGCATGCTGGTGTGAATAGGTGATAAAGTTGGTGTGCAGTTTTTCATCTTGCTCTAGCAATTAGCTGCACATGTGATCTTTTTCTCAGTCAGCATAAATGGCAAAGTTGCTAGCTACAGGATTCATGTTTGTTCAGCCATTGAGCTGTTAACAAGCCCCAAAGAATTGGAGTGTTTTTTTCAGAAATGGTGTACTTTTCTTTTGTTGAATCATAATGGATGCTCACACCACTTGTCCACAAAGTGGGCAGTGATTATTAGGAGAGTGCATGGCCTTCTGCAGCCTGACACATTTATTATAATTTATGGCAGAAATCTACACCCACTCAAAGCTGGCATACATTTTAGTTTGAAGCACATGAATAGTCAATGATGTAATTAGGTAAATGTTTTAGAATTTACTTACCCAAAAGATTCTAATTTGGTATATAAAACACCAAAAATTAATAAATTCCCGGGGAGTACAGTTTGAGAAACCCCGGTAATCAATAAGTTTTCAGACATTTGATTTTTTTTTGGGTAATCTTCCAACTTCACAGGATAAATGTCAAGTACAGCTTTGGCAGATTCCCAAAATTCACCTTGGTTATTCCTCTCTAAGTTTTGTTTGCTTAAGCTACTGCTCCTTTTTTTTCATAAATGGATGTCTGGTTGTTTGAGTTTTTGTGCTAGAACCAGCCCTATTCAAGTGAGTAATGCAAAGCTATAGTAGCAGACACAGCTCATGGCTGTGAAAAAAAACCAACAACCCTTTTAAAGGGGTTGTATCATTTGAACTGTTCGGGCTCTTCAGCTAATTCTCTGAGATTGAATTAGAAATCTAGGGCCAGTCTCTCCTCTCACACTTCTCTCCTCCCCGGAGGTGTGCCCCCCTCACGAAGACCTTTACATTATCATTGGTGTGAGGGGAGCCAAGCAAAGTTTTCTTGGGGGAGGGTACCCCCTGCAGTATTCTCAGGTCTGCAGAGCTTCAGGCTCCACAACTCCTTGCTCTCTATAACAGTTATACAAAGCCCGAATATGAAACCCTTTTAGGAAATTTCACTGCCCCACTCACCCCTGTTACCAACAGCATCGTCTTACTGTGTTAAAATGGAGCAATGCACACTGCCCCCCACCCTTCTCTACCCCCCTTTTAACGGTAGGAGCCTGTTAAGATCTGTTATATGAGGGGATCGGGGACTTAAACACCAGAATTGCCCAATCATTCACCCAGAGCTGGGAATATTAAGGCGCACCCTTGGTTTCACTATTGAGTTTTAAAAGCTCAGAGGGAGTAAACACAGATGTCAGCAGCCAATCACAATGCTGGGGGAGTTCTGGGGGGTTTCCTGCTGGGGGGGTATCCCAACAGGCTGAATGAAAAGTCATCCACCAATCACATGCAGGGGGGGGGTCTAGGGGGATCCGGGCCCGGGGGGGTGTCCGACCAACAATAGCAAAATAAAACAGATGCATAGAAAAGCTCATATCCCTAAACCAAGTACGAGGTAATGCAACCCAATTACAAAAGTGCTTATTTTTACTGTCCCCATAATCTGAGACATGATCTTTGTAGCGATACAATACCTTTAAGCTACATAATTGAGAAAATTGTATAGATAGCATGTGTTATAATTCAAGGTGAATTTAAGTGAACCATAGACACAGAAAGGTGTACTGTGTAATGTGATGAAGAGCCACTATCCAAATATCTTGAAATATCTTACTTGGCTTTTTTATTTCTTTATTGCCCTTTCTTTCATCATTCTACAAAGGGTTAACTTTTTACAACCTTTTGTAATATTCCTAAAACATTTAAATAAAGGAATAAAAATTGCTGATGTAAAGCTAAAATTCTGTCCTTAAATGAATTGTTGGAATTCCTAGCTTTTCAGAGTTTATTATACTGTAGGAAAACCATAGATCAGCATATGATTAATTTGGTTTTATTTAGCATATATATAGTCATTGTCTGTCTTTGGCTAAATTATTTTTTCAGGGTGAAAATTAGCAGCAGTTTTAAACTGTTGGGTTTTTAAAAAAAATAAAAAAATAAAATGTTATTAGAAAAAACATTTTCACGTGGCCTCCATGCTATGACTTCTCTTATATCCTTCTCTTTTATGCTAAAATCAGACAAGTTTCTTGTAACCCTTATCCTTGCTATATGGGATGCAGAGTTTTTGGTAGCACCTGATACTCATTGCCTGAGGAAACCCAAATGTCCCTCTGTCTTATAACAGGCATGTGGTTGTTCAATGTTTCTGGTAGGCTTGGACTGACCTATTGGGGAACCAATGAATCTCCTGGTCGGTCTATCAAAACTCATGGTCATAATAATACTGGCTCCTCTGGTGTACCCAATCTCTAATACAGTATTTGACAAAAGTGAGTATTCGAATAACATTTTTGTAAATATTGTATCATATCTTCTCATAACTGAAGATATAACACTTTGATATAATGTAAAGTAGTCAGTGTACAGCTTGTATAACAGTGTACATTTGGTGTGCCCTCAAATTAACTTAACACACAAGGGGTCAATATTTTGTGTGGCCTCCATTATTTCCCAGCACTCCCTTAACTCTCTTGGGCATGAAATTCATTACAGCTTCACAGGTTGCCACTGGAATCTTCTTCCACTCCTCCATGACGACATCACAGAGCTGGAGGATATTAGAGACTTTGCACTCCTCCACTTTCCATTTGAGGATGCCCCACAGACGCTCAATACAATTTAGGTCTGGAGACATGCTTGGACAGTCCAGCTACAAATCAAAGTATGTGAAGGACTGAGACAACTTCTCTTGTTTCAACTAGATTTATTATTCCACTATACATCGAACACATGCTCCATATAGGGCTACGCCAACATATCATCTGTATATAACATGGTATAGCTCACACACTGCGGTATTTCGTAGTAGCACAGTCTTTAACCGGGAGTAAAAATACTTTAACACCGGGGCATCCAGCCTACCTTCAGATGTTTTCTATGCCTTGTAACTGCACACCTATTTCAACGTTCTTACTTGTCACCTGCCGTACTGTTCCTGCTTCTGGATAACATTGATCTCAGGCAGTACTCACTACGTTCTCTCAGCTACAGTAGGAAGTTACTGCGCCAGCGCGACGTTTCGGGGTCCGCCCCCTTTGTCAAGCTCCAAGTAACTGTGCATAACGCGTTTCGTGCCCTCGGCACTTCCTCAGATGCAAAAAGTGTTACATGGTATGAGCAAGTTGACAAGAGGTTTATATATTGAGTAACAAAACCTGTGGTAGGTGGAAGGAATAAACCTACCACCATTCTTATAATAAAACAATCAAAAGACCAATAGAGAATTTAAAATTGAGGTATAAAGCTAAAAGAAGATCTCATTGGTAGAAGCAAAGGCGGGCGATTTAAATCAACCAATAGAGGGATGAGACACTCTATCCCATATTGTCCTGTGGGTAAGAAATGACCAATCACAGGGGGTGTACAAACTACTGCTCTAATAGGTTAGTCCAACGGAGGGAAAATTTTAATTAGCCAATGGTAAGGCTCTCTAGATGTGTTAAGATTTAGAAAAAAGAGTGCTTGGGCTGTGATGTAGTGTGTGGAGCGCTCGGAGAAAAGAGCGTAGATGTTGACACGAAATGCCGAAGGAGCGCAGACATCGACAAGCAGTGCCGGTAATACGTGACACTTGTTGTGGTCTTTCCCAAGAATAGGAAGTGTGGCTTATTATAACAATAAACCGTTGGATGTGTTTGTAGTGAAGGGAAAAAAAAAAAAAAAGTTGAATGTGTTTATAGTGAAGGGAAAAAAAAAAAGGAGCGATGTGTGAATGTTACCGGTATTTTGGGGCACATATATACAGAATGGTGGTCAGAGCGACCAATTAAGTGTTGGGATACAATGAGTAAAGGTGTGTTGAAACAAAATACTGATTGGTGAAGGAGCACTATGTGAAAGGCGCACTAAAACATGAGTAGAATGCAAGAGACCGACAGTGGATACTGACACAGATACTCTTAGTTTGTAGAAATACGTATAGTATAATGCTGAACTTTTAGAAGTGTTGTGTATTCAATAAACAAGCTCTACG
Source organism: Phyllomedusa bahiana (assembly GCA_025379985.1). NCBI lineage: Eukaryota > Metazoa > Chordata > Amphibia > Anura > Hylidae > Phyllomedusa > Phyllomedusa bahiana. The sequence goes on from JAODAL010011372.1 coordinate 15,588, forward strand.
GCTTCATTCAGGCCATTGGGGTTCCCCTGTGGGGGCAAAAGGAAACATCCAAAATTACTTTTTTTCTTTTGTAATATTCTGAATCTTCAAATTTTAACTTTGGGGTTAACGTGGTTTTATCGGTTGGGTGGTTTTTTTAGTAGGGTCCCTTTCTGGTGGAATTCTTTAAAGTGGGCCTTGGGTACAACTGTTTATTAAGATCCCCTTTTTGGGTACGGGAAACTGTGCCCCCTTTAATCTCAAGCCCCCTTGGGGTTTTACTTACCATTGGGTAAATTTAAATTTTCCCCCTTTGGGCTAACCTATTAGAGCCCTAGTTTGTACAAACCCCCCGTGATTGGTTTATTTCTACCCACAGGGCAATATTGGGGAAAAAGGTTTTCAAACCCTCTAATTTGGTTTTTATTTTAAAATCCCCGCCTTTTTTTTTTAACCCCCAAAGAGATTTCTTTTAGCTTTAAACCCCAATTTTTTAAAAATTTTCTATTGGTCTTTTGATTTTTTTTTTATAAGAATGGTGAAAAGGGAGGGACGTAAAAACCCCGGGGGAGGGAGGGGAGCATTTCCCAAAGGGGCCCCTGGGGCTTAGCTGCAAAACCCGGGGCCGCACCCCGATAAAGGCCCCCTCCTGGGCCCCCCGGCATTTAACATAACATTTTCCCGGGGTCGGGCCCCCGGAGCTGGCGGGGCCCGGGCGGCCTTTCTCCCCCTGAACGCCCGGGGCCTCCCGGCCCGACGTTTTAGAGGGAGCGCAACAGGGAGGTAGGGAGAATGGACGCCGATTTGGGCCCCCTCTGGGTACTTCCCCCGGGCCCGGGCCCTCTGTGATCACGTGGGCGCGCGGGTGACGTCACAAAAACCGCGCCGCCCGGGCCTTTAGGCAGAGGCCCGGGAGGGAGAAGGGAGCAGAGCAGGGGCGAGCGGCGCCTCGGGGGGGGGGGCGTGGGCCGAAGGGAGTAATTTATTTTTTATTTTACCACCCCATAAAGCCCCCCTTTTACCCCCCCCTAGCCTTTCCCCAAACCCCCCCCATATTCCTCCTATACCCCTCATAATACCTGGGATATACCCCCTTATAAAGCCTGGCCCCATACCCCCTCATAACCTGCCTATACCCCCTCATATGCTTGCCTATTTCCCCCCCCATATGCCTGCCTAACCCCCCCTATGCCTGCTATACACCCCCCATATGCCTTCCCTAACCCCCCCCAAAAACCTGCCTGCCTATACAGCCCCCCATATCCTGCCTGCCTGCCTATACCGCCCCCTATATTTCCTGCCTGCCCAAACAAAGCCCCCTAAAAGCCTGCCCACCCATGCGCCCCCATATGCCTGCCTATACAGCCCCCTATATGCCCTGCCTTCCCCATATAGCCCCCTAATGCCTTTTCCTGCCTATACACCCCCTATATCCTGCCTGCCTATACAGCCCCTTTTATGCCTGCCTGCCTAAACAGCCCCCTATATGCCCGCCTGCCATACCCCCCATATGCCTGCCTATAAACCCCCCCAAAAGCCTGCCTATAAAACCCCCATAAAACCCGCCATACAGCCCCCCATAAGCCTTCCCCCTACACCCCCACATTCCTGCCTTTTACCCCCACCCTGCAGGGGCGTTTCTAGGGCCAAAAAAATCCGGGGGGCCCGGGGCCCCGTGTTTTAAATTTTGGGTCAGTAGGGTGGGGTTTTACACGGCCTTTTTTTACGCCCCATTGGAACTCAACCCTAGATTTTTTCAGACCCAAAAAAACTAGGGGCCCGGGGGCGTCCCCCTTAAACCTCACCTTTATTTAAATTTTCCCCAGAACAGGTAATCCTAGGGAACAGTGACAGCTAAGAAATTTCCATAATGTCGTCCTGTACGTCGGGTTTATTGAAAGCCCCAAGTAGGACCACATTACGTGGGGTGAACCCTACGCATCGGGATTTTTTGGGGCATAACTGTGGGTGTAATTTGGGGCCCCAAAATATTTCCCTAAAAATACGGTAAAATCATAAGGGGAGCTAGTGCTAAGATTGCCTGCTGTTTTCCCCCGGCACACAGAACCCTTTAAAAATTTTGTGACTGCCACAGGGGGGGAAAAATGAAAGGTGGATTGGGGGGGGGGCCCGTACGCTGCTGAAATTAAAACGCTTGGGGAGCACTTTTCTTTTCCCAAAAGCATATGAAAAGCATGCGGCACAGGGACGGGGCCCTAAACGTTGTGGGTTTAAAATACGATCTTTTTGTACCGAGGGAACCCGACGTAAATTTAAAGCTCCTATGAGAGCTTTTGAAATTTCCGGGAATTGTACGCACATGTTGGATATTAAAAAATTCAAATACATGGTGAAATTCGCCCCACAATTACGCCCTTTTAAATACCGTTAGTCCGGTTGCCCGCAGCTTAAAAAAATTAGGCAACCCCCGAAAAAAAAAGGTAATAAAAATTCTATTCAAACAAATTCATAATCAGGTTGTATTAAAAAAGTCCAAAAGGGCCCTGTCCGGGCAGCACGGGGGTTTTTGCCGGTTTTGGGGTTTTTTTTTAGCAGCCCGAAAAACCGGGGCCCAAAAAGAGGGACAAATTTTGCTCTATGGAGAACTCCTTTCAGTTTCCCCACCCGCAAAGGGGTTTTTCCCCCGGCCGGTTTTTTTCGGGCCCCGCGGTCCGGCGGGCAAAACACAGAACATTCAAACCCTATTCCGTCCGGTTTCCGGGCAAAGAAAAGTCTGTTTTAATGGAGGGGGGAGGGGTTTTCATTTCCGCTCAATTTTCCGGAAAAACCCCCCCCCTGCGGGGGCCCTGGGGGCGGCGCAAAACAACAAAAACCCCGGGCCCGCAAATCAACCCGGGATTTGTCCCCTGGCCGGGGGTCGCGCCTTAAGGGAAACAACAGGGGAGGGTTTAATTTTTATTATGACAAAAAGGGGGGATATTGTTTGGAAAATGTGTGTTCCCATAGAGTACATACAATTTACATGTACAAAACATACATATACAAAAAGTATACACATAAATACACATTCAACACATATTATACACACACATGTAAACAAAAACATGTATGGCACACATTACACACACATGTATGGCACACATTTTAAAACACACATAAACACGATACACAAGCATTATTACACAAACGTAAACAGAGACATACATAAAATTATACCCACAAAACACACCTTTTACACACATGTATACAAAAACACATATAAAACATGGCACCCCATGTAAAACACAGTAAAACAAGACTTTTAAACACACATTTACGTATACCAAAAACATATACAATTTTGAAAAGTTTACATTTAGGTTTTTTCACTCTATAAAACTATCTAGGGACTGGGCTCTACAGTTTAGGCTACTCACTCACTTGAGGGCCCCCATGGGTATGGGCACCTGCGGAGCTGCTGCGAAGAAGCCATAAGGGAAACATTGGGAGGGAGGAGATGGCCCCGGGGGGCACAGCAGGGGGGGGGGCCTCTCCCCTCACTGTCGGGCCTTTTGCCCGCTGAACTTTTCCCGGGCTGGGCCGGGCCCTGTTCTCAGGCACTTTTCAGCACATGGGGTCCTGGAAAAATCAGGAGGGGTGTGACAGGGGCCCCCCTCCTCCTCCCTCCTAAAAAGCCCGGAAACCCCCCAGTCTCCTTTTCCCTGACTGCACTTTGAGAAACGGCCCCTCTCTTTTGTGTGTCCCTGGACTCACTTACGTTTAAAAAAATCGTCCCCTCCCGGAAACAGTACCTGGAACCCGACATTTAGTGAGAATTTCCGGGGGACAGGCAGGAAAGGGGCCGGGGGTTTTGGGGCCCCCAATAACCTGCCTAGCGACGGCCCCCCGCCCACCCTGCCTGCCCTATACCCCCACAAGCCCCGCCGTAACCCCCACACCCGCCTGTATACCCCCCCAAGCCCGCCTGTATACCCCCACAAGCCTGCCTGTCTACTTATTTTTGGGGCCCCCCTTTTTGCTACCAAAAACCCAAACCCATATGGCCCCCCATATCCCACCCAACCCCCCGTCAAAACCCGGGAAAGGCTCCCTATACACCTAAAACCCCCCTGCCTATATGGGCCTCTATTTTCCCACCTAAACCTTGCCCATTTGGGACCCCCCTAAATCCTATCTAAACCCTGCCTGCCTAAAATTTTACCCCATAACCAGGGGAGGGAGGTGGGGGGAAAAGTCAGGGTTCTAAATATTTGTGTCTAAATCTGCAGGGACAAATGGTCAGGGGATGGGCATCAAGATGGGGGGACTGGACCCGGGTGCAGAACAAAAAAGGGGGGAATTTAACAAACGGTCAGAGAAACATCACCTGTGATCCAAAATTTTAACGCACTGTAATCCCCTTTAAATGTTTCACAAAGGCTGTTTTACACGCTATCTACCACTAAAAAGGCCACTGTATGGTTGGGTTTAAATTTCATTTTTCAGACCTGTGTACACTGCTGTTCCCACCACTAAATGCCCCTGTTAAAAAGGGAAAAAATAGCATCTGCCCAAAACCCGTTTTACACTGGTGGCTACCCCCTATTTTGTCACTGTATGGGAGAAAAAAACAGTCTGTAAGGGGCCCTTTTTAAAACTGCTATCTACCACAAAAGGTCCCCTGTAGGGGGGGAAATCAGTTCTGCAGAGGCCCCGGTACACTGGTGTCAAACCCCTATAAGGGGCACGTATGGGTTATTTTTCAGTCTGGGAGAGCCGGTACACTGGGGTTTTAACCACAAAAAATGGTCACCCGTTTTTGGGGTTAATATACATTTTGCAGAGCCTGTGTACACTGGAAAATACCACTATATGGTCACTATATTATTATATATTATTATTATTAGACAGTATTGGTCTTTGTAGACTGATCAGTAATAGTGTAGGGGTATTATTCAGTCACTATGTGGTGGTAATTTGTGGTCGTGTTCTGGTGGTATAATCAGGTCCTTATGTAATAGCGTTATTGGTAATGCTGGTCTTAGTATAGTGGGATTTGATTGGTAGCAGTATGATGGTGATATGTATGGTGAGGTATTTGCCCCATGTATTATCTACATTATCTAACAGCATGTCCTGGTACATGGTCGTGGTCAGGGAGGTGGGTGAGGGGGAGGGGGCCCATCCAAAAGTTTGCTTTGGGGCCCTGGCTTCTCTAGTTACGCCCCTGGTGATAGGTTTATTCCTTCCACCTACCACAGGTTTGGTTACTCAATATATAAACCTCTTGTCAACTTGCTCATACTATGTAACACTTTTTGCATCTGAGGAAGTGCCGACGGCATGAAACACGTTATGCACAGTTACTTAAAGCATTAAGGCCACCTTCTTATTGTTTTATTTGGAATAAAGTGTTTTTATTTTCATCCCATGGTGGTATCCACGTGGATTTATTCCAAAGTGACGAGCGCCCGGTCCTTTTTATCCGTTTTACTCCAGCTGTTATCTGTCACATATGGAGAGGGCTTAGCTAGTGAGGTTACTTTACACTTGACCTGGGCATTGTACGGAACACGGGCCACATCCAGCCTTCTAATTATATCTGATCGGCCCGTTTGAGATTTCCCGACATTACATGCAACCCAGTAGTCCTTGGCGCTGCTGCCATCCGCTGAATGTTAGGCCCCGTTCACATGGCTTATTCTGCCGCGGATTGGCGCCGTACTCCGCGCCCCGGGTTTTGCGCTTCAGTACGGCGCCAATCCGCGGCAGCAATTACGGTAATCCACTGCTCTCATAGAAAAGTGGGGAAACCGTCGCTCCTCCCCCCTTGGCGAATCCGCCGGCGGGGGGAGAAAGTGACATGCACATTTATTTACGGCCCCGGACACGGGGTAAACAATGCATTGTCTATGGGGCCGGGAACGCGCCCCCGCCGCGCTCCGGCCCCTCCCCCGTCCCGCCCCTTATTCACGGCGGATTTGTGCGCTCAATACGGCGCACAAATCCGTCGGGAATAAGCCGTGTGAACACGGCCTTAAGGTCCCAAGTCGATACTGGTTCACTGGACGCACATACAGTTGCAGGCTTCTGTGTAGCAGAGAGCGAAGGCTGTCCACTCCGCAGAGTACTCCAGAGTACACAGCAGAGGTGGTGTGAGAGTGTCATCACGCCGCCTGTGTAGGACGAAGACGGAGAACAGTGGGAGCTTCAGAGAGCGGGGGAAAGGTGAGTACTGTTAGTTTTTTATTTTTAATTAGCCCTTGCTACCTGCTGTGGGACATAAAACCTGCCTATATACCTACTGGAGGACCCATATACCTGCTGGGGGAGATATAACCTGCCTATATACCTACTGGGGGACATATAACCTGCCTACATACCTGCTGGGGAACCTATAACCTACCTATATACCAACTGGGGGACATATAACCTACCTTTATACCTGCTGAGGGACATATAACTTACCTATATACCCACTGGTGGACCTATAACCTACCTATATATCCACTGGGGGACCTATAACCTACCTACATCCCTACTGTGGGACCTACTTATATACCCGCTGGTGGACCTATAACCTGCCCTATATACTCACTGGGGGATCTATAACCTGCATATATACCTACTGGGGGACATATAAATTACTGGGGGAACCTATTACCGGTACTGGGGAACATATAACTTACTGCTCTGTGAAGTCGTTAACAGTCGTTAAGCTGGTTGTTAAGGCGTCAAGTCGATTGATAAGAGCTTAGCAATTGACTCCGGGGTCTATAGTATATAGGCATTGAGTAGAACTGGCCCTTTGAAACCATTCCAATTTCTCATGTGGCCCCATGGGAAAATTAATTGTCCGCCCCTGCTCTACACACTCTTCCCGAGAAAATTAAGTAAATGTACTTCAATGCACTCCTACTGAGAAAAAAGAGAAAGATATGGCACAGACCAAAAGCTGCATATCAATATCACATCTTTATTGACAAAACAATATTGGAATCTAAAAAGTGGATGCAAACATTTTTAAAACAGGGGGACTTGTATGAAAAATTTCTTGGGCTGACACTTTTTTTGTTGCCCATAGTAACCAATCAGAGCTTCCCTTTCATTTTTTTTCAGAGCACTATATGAAATAAAAGAGGAGCTCTGATTGGTTGCTATTGGTTACAAAAAAAGTTATAGACCTATACAGTTTTCATGCATGTGACCCTTATAAACTACAAAATAAACAAATCAGTCCCATTTAAGAGGCTAAAATACCTCAATCATGGTGATCCCTAAGATGGTAGTAATAGAGAACTTACCAAGATATGATCACAGATATTGCAATATCAAATAGCATAAATGGAGAAAACAGGAGAACAATATGACCAAATAAAGTCTGTGGCCATATATTTCTCTTTATTTGACACAGCAGCGTGCACTCTATGCATATATATAGTGGTGCCTGTTCGATATTTTGATTTTAGAATGCACAATGGTCCTGGGCAAGCTTTAAAAAAAAGTCTGGGTATATTATGTGTGCAAATATATACGTGTATATGTAATGTCTATCTATCTATCTCTATCTATCTATCTATCTATCTATCTATCTATCTATCCACACACCTATATACAGTTGAAAGCAGAAGTTTACATACACTATAAAAAAAGACATGTATACATGTTTTTCTCACTATCTGACATGAAATCAGAATAAACCTTACCCGTTTCAGGTCAATTAGGATTACCAACATTATTTATATTTGCCAAATGCCAGAATAACGAGAGAGAATTTTTAAAGGCATTTTTATTACTTTCTGCAAAGTCAAAAGTTTACATACACTAGGATTACTATGCCTCTAAAAAATTTGTGATGGCCCATATTATGATGTCATGTCTTTGGAAGCTTGTGGTAGGTTTATTGGCAACATTTGAGTTAATTAGAGACACATCTGTGAAAGTATTTTAAAGCACAACAGAAACACGCTGCTTCTGTGTGTAACATCATGGGAAAGTCTAAAGAAATCAACCAAGGTATCAGGTAAAAGAATTGTGGACTTGCAGAAGTCTGGTTCATCCTTGGGTTCAATTTCCAGATACCTGACGGTGCTTCGTTCTTCTGTACAAACAATTATACGCAAGTACAAACAAGATCGGAATGTCCATCCATCATACTGCTCAGGAAGGAGATGGGTTCTGTGTCTCAGAGATGACTGTGCTTTGGTCCGACATGTGCATGTCAACCCAAGAACAAAAGCAGAAAACCTTGTGAAGATGCTGGCGGAAGCTGGTAAGATTTTGTCATTATCCACAGTGAAATGAGTAATGTATCAACATAGGCTGAATGGACACTCTGCCAGGAAGAAGCTTGGAAGCCTAAGAACACCATCCCAACTATGAAACACACGGGTGGCAGAATCACGTTGTGGGGTTGTTTTTCTGAAGGAGGGACTTGTGCAATTTACAAAATAAATGGCATCATTAGAAAAGAAGATTATGTGGCAATACTGAAGCAACATCTCAAGACATCAGCCAGAAAATTAAAGCTTGAGCGGAAATGAGTCTTCCAAATGGACAATGACCCAAAGCATACTGCCAAACTGGTTACAAAGCGACTTAAGGATAATCAAGTCAATGTTTTGGTGTGGCCATCACAAAGCCCTGATCTCAATACTATTGAAAATTTATGGGCAAAGCTGAAAAGGCAGGTGCGAGCAAGGCGACCTACAAACATGGCTCAGTTACACCAGTTCTGCAGTTCTGTCAGGAGGAGTGGCCCAAAGTTCCTACCAACTATTGTGAGAAGCTTGTGGAAGGATACCCAAAACATTTGACGCAAGTCATACAGTTTTTCCAGAAAGTAATGACTTTGCAGAAAGTAATAAAAATGCCTTAAAAATTCTCTCTCTCTCATTATTCTGGTATTTCGTAAATATAGATAATTTTGGTAATCCTAATGTACCTAAAAGGTAAGGTTTACTCTGATTTCATGCCAGATAGTGAGAAAGCAATTTTATATAGTGACTTTTTATATAGTATATGTAAACTTCTGTGTTCAACCGTATCTAAATATATACACACGCATATAATATAATATATTATATATATATATATATATATATATATATATATATATATACACATATACATAAATACATATATTTTATATATATATAAATATATATATATATATATATATATATATATATATATATATATATAGACATATGTATATATATACCCAATATCTCACAAAAGTGAGTACACGCCTCACATTTTTGCAAATATTGTATTATATCTTTTCATAGGACAACAATGAAGATATGACACTTTGATACAATGTCAAGTAGTCAGTGAGCAGCTTGTTTAACCGTGTAAATTTGGTGTGCCCTCAAAATAACTCAACACACAGCCATCAATGTCTAAACCTCTGGCAACATAATTGAGTACACTCCTAACCAAGAATGGACAAATTGTGCCCAACTTGCCATTTTACCTCCATTGTGTCATGTGACTCATTACAAGGTGTCAGGTGTGATTGAGGAGCAGGTGCGTTAAACTTTGTGTCATTGCTCTCACACTCTCTCATACTGGTCACTCATGGACCCTCATGGCAAAGAACCATATGAAGATTGTCAACACCCTGAAATTGAGCTGCAACACAGTGTCCAAGACCATACAGCAGTTTAACTAGATAAGCTCAAAGGAAAAAATAGGTAAACCAGTTCACCAGCCTCAGGGAAGCCCGCATTGTGAGGAGCCATCAACAGCGTATGAAAAAGGAGTAGTAAACAATCCAGCTTCCTCCATAAAAGAATCCAATATGCTATGATTAAGGACACCTGACCTGATACCTAAAAAGCATAAGCATCTTTCTGTTTATTTTTGTGGAATATAGAAATCGTTTTATGGAGGAAGCTGGATTGGTTTGAAGCTACATGAGTGCTGGCAGCTGTGGGGAGCTATAGTTCATTGAGGGAACCATGAATGTCAACATGTACTGTGACATACTAAAGCAGAGCATGATCCCCTTCCTTCAGAAACTGGGTGGTATTCCAACATAATAACAACCCCAAACACACCTCCAAGACAACCACTGCCTTACTAAAGAAAATGAAGGTAAAGGTACTGGACTGGCCAAGCAGGTCTCCAGACCTAAACCCTATTGAGCCTCTGTGGTACATCCTCAAATGGAAGGTGGAGGAGCGCAAGGTCATGAAGGAGGTGTGAAAGATCATTCTAGTGGCAACCTGTGAAGCTCTAGTGAACTCCCAATGCCCAAGAGAATTAAGTAGAAGAGTGAAGAAATCAGGCGATACCTTTTTCAGGCTAACAGTATATTTGATGGTGAGCTTTCAAGAGTACTAGCTCCCTTCTTCAGACATGGTGTTAAACAAGAAACTGAAAATGTACAGACTTTTTATACACAAAAGACATGGACCTTCAAAGGGTCCTAGAATTCTTAAAAATAACAAAATGCAATAAAAGCAGACAAGTCATTTACAACAGGTCAAGAAATCAACTATCTGGAAACTTGTGAGGCGTGACGGAGGGGTCAGTAATTCTGTGTCTTATCTCGTAGCCATCAGGTGTAATTTGTGGCCATCACAGATCACACATAGTTTGACATAAAGCTGGCATGAATATTTAGCCTATTTTGCAGAGTCTGAAATTTTTACATTAATTTAAATTCCCATTCTTTTCTCTCCCTCTGCATCTTAAAGTGTCCCATTAAAACCATAATCTTCAAATATTCTATAGAATGGTCATCTCTCGAGAAGTGTTGTGTCACTGGAAGATCAGTTCTGCTGTTATTAATAGTGAATCTGTGTGAGTTCATGCGCAGGCTGAGTCTCTGTCCTGTTTCCCCCACTGATCTTCCAGTGGCACAACACTTCTCCAGAGATGACCATTCTATTGAAGATTTGAAGATTATGGTTTTAATGGGACACTTTAAGACGCAGGGGGAGAGAAAGGAATGGGAATTTAAATTAATTCAAAAATTTCAGACTCTGCAAAAGGGGCTAAATATTCATGCCAGCTTTATGTCAAACTATGTATGAACTGTGATGGCCACAAATTACACCTACGAGATAAGACGCAGAATTACTGACCCCTCCGTCACGCCTCACAAGTTTTCAGATAGTTGATTTCTTGACCTGTTGACCTGCTTTTATTGCATTTTGTTATTTTTAAGAATTCTAGGACCCTTTGAAGGTCCATGTCTTTTGTGTATAAAAAGTCTGTACATTTTCAGTTTCTTGTCTAACACCATGTCTGAAGAAGGGAGCTAGTACTCTCGAAAGCTCACCATCAAATATACTCAGTTAGCCTGAAAAAGGTATCGCCTGATTTCTTCACTCTTCTTCTACTTTCTATGGCTAACACGGTACAACATTATACTACTAGCAAGAGAATTAAGGCATTGAGGAAAATAATGGTGGCCACACAAAATATTCACACTTTAGTCACAATTTGTCCATTTTCACTTAGGGGTGCACTCATGTATGTTGCCAGCCACTTAGAAATTGATGGCAGTGTGTTGATTTATTTGGAGGGCACACCAAATTTACACTGCTATACAAGTACTCTGTACTCTGACTATGTTACATTTTGTCAGTGTCATGTCTACAGTGTTGTCCCATGAAAAGATATAATATAATATTTACAAAAATGTGAGGAGTGTATATATGAAGAAACATACACTGGCTTATTTGAATACATCTGCAGTACTGTACTTTTATATGAACTGCATTTCAAGAATACTTGAAACCTTTCCCAAACATTTACTTACAGTATGTTACTTATTTATATAATTATAGTCTGTTGGTTGTTTAATAGCACATTAAGAATTGTTTGGTATATTTCAATTGGCTTACGAGACATACTCATCTTCATTTTTTGTTTGTCTGTTTGAGACTGATGGCAGTATACATGGTAACCTCTGCCTATCACACTCTACTATAATTTTGCATTTCAATGATACTTACTGAGTTATTTAACCTTTTACCGCCGGAGCAAGTTTTGGCCTGACTGACAGAGCTCCATTTTTAAAATCTGACATGTGTCACTTTATGTGGTAATAACTTTTTGACACTTTTACCTATCCAAGTGATTTAGAGACTGTTTGCTCGTGACAATTTGTGCTTTAAGTTAGTAAGAAATTTTGGTCCATACAATCCCTGATTATTTGTGAAAAATATCAACATATCATGAAAATTTGGAAAAAAACAACAATTTTCAAAGTAAAAAAAATTTCTGCATGTAAGACAGATAGTTATTCCACTCAAAATATATTATAACTAGCATCTACCATATGTCTACTGTAGGTTGGCATCATTTTTTAATTTTTTTTTTTTTTACCACATTAGGTGCCTTAGAAATTTAGTAGCAATTTTTCACATTTTTAAGAAAATTTGCAAAATTTATTTTTTTAGGGGCCTGTCCAGTTCTGATGTGGCTTTGAGGGCCTGTATGTTAGATACCCCCATAAATAACCCCATCTAAGAAACTAGACCCCTTAAAGTATTTAAAAAAGCATTTTGGAAGTTTTTTACCACTTTAGGTATTTCACAGAAATTAAAGCAAAGTGGAGGTGAAATTTCAAAATCTAATTTTTTTTTGCAGATTTTCAATTTTTATCCATTATTCGCTGGAACACGGTAGATGTGACCAAGTAAATGCAACTCAACATCAATTCCCTAGATTCTACGGTTTTCAGAGATATCCCATATGTGGCCCTAGTGCGCTATTTGGCTCAACCATAAGCCCCAGAATCGGAGGAGCACCTGCCGGACTCTGGGGTCTCATTATCATTACAATTTTATTTAGGTGCCATTTCAGGTTTGCGGACACCCTAGGGTGCTAAAACCTAATAAACTCCCCTTAAAAGACCCCATATTAGAAATTTCACGCCTTATGGAATATAGCCAGGGGTGCAGGGAGTATATCAATCCCACAGATGTTTCACAAGTTTTTTTAGCGTTTGGCTCTGCAAATAATAAAAAAAATATTTTTTTCCAACAATCTGCAATTTTAGCTGAAAATGTTACATTTTTACAAGGAATCCTGGAAAAAAGACCCCAAAATGTGTTATACAATTTTTTCCAAGTTTGACAATACCCTAAATGTGGGTGAAAACTGTTGTCTGGGCGTATGGCAGGGCGTACAAGGGAAGGAATGCTATTTGGCTTTTGGAATGCAGGTTTTGGTGGGTACCATGTCACATCTGAAAAGTCCTCAAAGTACCAGAACAGGTAAAACCTCCCAGAAGTCACTCCATATTGGATTCTACACCCTTCATGGATCTCATCTAAGGTTGTGTTGTGCATTTTGAGCGTTCCATAGTTTTTTTTAGCATTGGGCCATGAAAATGGGGGGGAACAAAACAGTTCCGCCGTTGTTTTTTGGGTATTTGCCATGTGGTATAAATGACAGGATAAATTTACTATGAGGTCTGTACAGTTAAAATTATATACCGTATATACTCGAGTATAAGGCGACCGGAGTATAAGCCGAGGCACCTATTTTTGCCCCAAAAAACGAGAAAACTTATTGACTCGAGTATAAGCCTAGGGTAGAAAATGCAGCGGCTACTGGTAAATTTTAAAAATAAAAATAGATACCAATAAAATTACATAGGCAGTTTAATTTCCCCTATAGGCAATTATAGGCAGATATATGGCCCTATAGGCAGCTATATGTCCCAAAAGGCACGTATATGTCCCAATAGGCAGGTATACGGCCCCATAGGCATATAATAGACAGTTATATGTCCCCCATAAACAGATTATAGGCAGGTATATGGCCCCATAGGCAGGTAATAGGCAGGTATATGGCCCCATAGGCAGGTAATAGGCAGGTATATGGCCCCATAGCCAGGTATAGGGCAGGCTGTAGGCAGGTATAGGGCCGGCTTTATGCAGGTATAGAACAGGTATAGGGCAGGTATAGGGCCGGCTGTAGGCAGGTATAGGGCCGGCTGTAGGCAGGTATAGGGCAGGTATAGGGCAGGCTGTAGGCAGGTATAGGGCAGGAATAGGGCCGGCTGTAGGCAGGTATTGGGCAGGTATAGGGCCGGCTGTAGGCAGGTATAGGGCAGTTATAGGGCAGGCTGTAGGCAGTTTAAAAAAATTAAAAAACAATCACTTACCTCGATCCCCGCTGCTCCGTCTCCCGCGCACTCTCCTGCATCTTCTCGGCACAGGCGGGTGATGTCATCAGGCCGCGCACGCAGCGTGATGACACACGCTGCCTGTGCCGGAAACTTCGGACAACCGCGAGTCTGCGGCCGCCCGGAGTCCACTGCGGAGCACGGAGCGCTCGCTTTCTGCTCAGCAGGGATTTCTCTTCACCTATATGCGCTCTGGAGGAGTCGCATATAGGTGAAGGGATCGCTGACAGTGCCCGGACCATCGCAGCGTCCGGACACTGTGCGCTCACTCGGCATTCAGTTATATGCGCTCCCTGAGGAGTCGCATATAACTAAAGTGTCCCTGTCGGCACTCGGGCCATCGCAGCGCCCGAGCGCTGACAGTGACTCGAGTATAAGCCGAGGGAAGATTTTTCAGCAAATTTTTTGTGCTGAAAAACTCGACTTATACTCCAGTATATACGGTACATTTTATATAGTTTTTTATGTGTTATTACTTTTACACAATAGAAATGCATTTGTAAAAATTTGTGTTTTTTTGTCGTTACAGTCTGATAGCCATAAGTTTTTTATTTTTCTATATATGGAGTTAAGAAATGTTTTTGGGGGATAAGTTGATGTTTTTGTTGGTATCATTATGGGTTTCATATGACGATTTGATCACTTTTTATCAAGATTTTTGTGGAAGTGTTTTTTATTTTTACAGTGGTCATCTTGTGGCATAAATTGCACTAGCAGGTAATTTACAGAAATACCCAATTTGTATATTTTTATGTTTTAATGCTTTTACACAATAAAAACACTTTTATTCAAAATGGAAAACATTAACTTTTTTCTGTATATGAAGCTGTGTAGTGGCTTGTTTTAATTGGTATCATTATTTGGGGACAAAGCTTTTTGATCACTTTCAAATCTGTTTTTTTGTAAGGCAGGGTGAAGAAAATACTGCAATCCTAGTAATATTTTTTGTTTTCATTTTCAACAGCGCTCACCGTGCAGTATAAATGACAAGTTAGTTTTACCCGTGGTTCGATATGATTACGGTGATACCCAATTTATGTTTTTTTTTTTTTGTTGAAGTGCTTTAAAGAAAAAAGTGTTTTTAATATATAGAAAAATATTTAGGCATCACTATCTTATTTTTCTATCTATAAAGCTATATAAGGGCTTTTTTTTTGCGGGACGAACTGATATTTTTATTGGTACTGCTTTGGCATTTACATGAGTTCTTGATCACTTTTTATTCCATTTTATATGCAGGGGGATGCCGAAAAATCTCAATTCCATTACAGCGTTTTTCACAGTGTTAACCATGCGGATTAAATAACATGACTAATTTATAGGACGTTACACATGCAGTGATACCAAATATGCATACTTTTTAAGGGGCTGAGGTAGCACTTGAAAGTCTTGGTCATGCTCTTTCAACCAATGTTGGACATTTCAAGCCATGTGACATGTCACATTATCTTGCTAAAAGATCCTATCCACCCCAGTGTAAACAATCAACATGTATGAGTGTACATGATCTGCAACTAAAGATTTCTATTCAAATTGGTGCCTTTCACATGGATAAGTAGGCTCAG
The DNA here is from genome assembly GCA_025379985.1 of Phyllomedusa bahiana. NCBI lineage: Eukaryota > Metazoa > Chordata > Amphibia > Anura > Hylidae > Phyllomedusa > Phyllomedusa bahiana. The sequence continues at coordinate 31,227 of JAODAL010011372.1, forward strand.
AGAATGCCAGAAAAACATTTCCCAGACGACAACACTGCCCTCACCATGTTGTGGTTTTCCAGCAGTGGTTACAGGGTGTTTGTTCTCTGATGTTTGTCGCCTGACCTACCACCATCAAGTCAATCAATGAAGCAGAAAACGTGACTCATAGGAGAAGAGGACCCTCTGCCAATCACTGGAGGTCCAACTTCGATACTGCTGTGAAAATTGAAGCCTTTTCTGCTAAAGCAGCTTTGCTAGTAGAGGAGCATTGACCATCGGTCTGCTCTGGAGCTCCACACATAGGGTTCGCTGAACTGTTGTTTTAGACAAATGTATAGTACCCACCTGATTAATTTTAGTGGTGGGCTGCTTCACCGTAGCGTGTCCATTCACCGTTTCAACATTGTGCATGGTGCTTGCTCTACAGTTTCCACTCTGCTTATTAACAATGGTTCCATTTGTTCACTTATGATACACTTTCTCCATAGAAGCATGTGAACAGTTCACAAAATGTATAGTTTCAGAAATACTGCCACCTTTGTAAATGCCAATAATCAGCCTTTTTTGCAACTCTGATAAATCAATCCTTTTTTCTTATGACAGCAATGAAAAATCTATTTGCAGACAGTCTATTGCACAACTTATACAACCACCAAGCCAGCTCACAACATGTGACTTGCTTTATTTGCCATGCACTGCCGATGCCAAAAGTAGGAAGTGGTCATAATAATGTCACTTGAATGTGTATATTTTCTTATGTGTAAAATATCTGATGATGTAATGACCCAAAAAATTAATTAATACGTGATAATGGTTGAGAAAAATGTGAAAGCTTTTATATCCTTTAACTAAAAAGTCAAACTGAACTGTTCAGTGCATTCACATTGTTCTGGAATCTACTCTTAAATAGACTTTACTTTACATTAAGGCCCTTCTCTCACCGTTTTATTAACATGTGCATTTTTACAATTTTTTTTCTTAATATAGATTACAGTAATATTCCATAATTGTCCATGAGCTAAATTATACGTTTATGTGTAACATGACATAATTATTATTTACATCTAAAAACACTATAGTTTACATGTAGAAAACATACACAGTGTTAAATATGATATGCTACAATATGAATGTACATGATTAAATGTAAAGGGTTAATTACACAATTACACAATTCAACATTCGGTTGAATGCACATAACATGAAGACTATTTTAGTACAGTGAGGGGGATGAAAGGATAATATCTCTCCTTGGGGAGAGGCATAATGTAGGTGTGTGAGGTTTTAAGATTGCCTTTTGCACCTCACAAGCATTTGCAAATAACAAGGCATGGGGGAAGGAAAAGCTGCATGTAGTTTTCCAAATAATGTGTTAGAAGAACAAGAAAGGGGCTTAAAAAGTCAGAGTAGCCAGCACTATTTCTTAATATAAATAAAAAACTTCTTTATTTATAATTCCATTAAAAGATATAGATATCCAAGTATTCAGACAGACTGATGCGTTTCGGGTCCGCATGCTATGAATAAGAGTACTCTTACCCAAAACGCGTCAGTCTGACCACTTGTATATCTATATCTTTGAATGGAATTATAAATAAAGAAGCTTTTGATTTATTTTAAGAAATGGTGCTGGCTACTTGGACTTTTTAAGCCCCATTCTTTTTTACAACCGTTGGCCAGCGGGAGTTGCCGTGCACCCTCACATCGTATGTTGGCCTAATCACAGGTGAGCTGGTTGGATTCGTTCTTTGAACACAGTGGATACACAATGTGTCAGAAGCACCTCTGTGCCCCAAGAGTGGCACAAAAGACTGTAGGCGAAGTCTTGAGTTCACTATTTTACTTTCCAAAGTTTAACCCAAAACTGTAATAAATCATTAAAAAATTCTGGTTGCTTCTGTGGCACACAACTGCGCCGGTTATTACACGCCTAGGCTAGTGGGCTGCACTGCTGTGTCCTCAGAGGAGAGATCCAGGAAGTTTTGTTTCTGCTTCTTCTGTCTGCCACCCATCCAATCTTGTTGAAATATTCTTGTCTGTTCCTGAACACTCCTGCTTTTGATTTAATAACTGGACTGCTGATCTGCTGGTGATTCTTCTGTTTGCAGAGATCCCTACAAGTTGTCGCACCTACTGTTACGCTTTCTCCTCTCTCAAGAGGGTCTTTGGGATGTTCTCCTCAATAATCTCATCAACCAAAGTTTAGGATTTCCAATTGAGAGTGTGGACCTGCACAGTCTGACTTTGTGCAATCAGTAACCGCCAATCAATAAACAAGGCCAATACAAAAACATAAGACAACCAAAAGGGTAACATCACGAATTAGTAAATGCCAAAAACAACAACAATTACCGAAATATGTGAAAAACCAAAAATATTTTATTAGAAAATATATGTAATCACATAGAATAAAATAAATGACTGTGCTGGAATACTGAAAGTACTACCAAGGAACGTATCCCAATGTGACAAAAATAATCATAAAATCGAACAGTATTAGTAGAAATAATATGTTCATAAATAAACGTATATCTATCCCTTTAAAATATAAGTGGTAAAGTAAATAAACATATACTCAAAACTAATACATAATATGATGATTGAAGAAAAAATGTAAAGGGTGAAAAATAGTCCCCAAAGAAAGGCAATGAGAGAGTTGCATATGTTTGTTATTCAGAAGTTTAAGGTCTATTGGACTGTAGCCAACCCCCCTGGAGCCCAGAACAGCTCCCAAAGATGCTAGAGATGAACTCCAAGGTCAAAGTACATCAATGTCAGATCGCATCACCCACCACTGTCCTTGACAAAGCAGACTTAATGGAAGAGGACCGAGGAGGAAACGACTGTTGAAAGCAAATCATGAAAAAGTTAGACTAGAATTTCCAAGCCACAAAGCTTCTGGGAGAATGTCCTTAGGACAGATGAGACAAAACTGGAGCTTTTTGGTAAGTTATATCAGCTCGATGTAAAAATGTAAAAATTAAGCACACAAAGAAAAGAACATAGTACATTCGGTGAAACAGGGAGGAGGCTTGGTTATGTTTTGGGGCTGCTTTGCTTCATCTGGTGCAGGATGTCTTGAATCTGTGCAGGGTACAATGAAATCTCAGGACTATTAAATCATTCTGGTGCGAAATGTGCTCTCCAGTGTCAGAAAGTTTCATATCAGTCGCAGGTCGTAGGTCCTCCGATAGGATAATGATCCAAAACACACAGCTAAAAACATTAAAAAATGACTAAGAGCAAAGCATTTGATTATTCTGAAGTGGTTTCTATGAGCCCTGATTTAAAACTTATTGAACATATGTAAAAGGAGCTAAAACATACAGTCTTTAGAAAGCATCCTTCAAACCTGAGAGCTGGAGCAGTTTGCTCATGAGGAATGGGCCAAAATGCATGTGGAGAGGTGCAGAAGTCTCATTGAGCGTTACAAAAATAGCTTACAATGATTGTCTCAAAAGGTTGTACAACCAAATTAAGTCAAGAGCACCATCATTTTTGTCCATCCCAGTTTCATTAGTTTGTTTTCTAAAACTTGTCAGTTGAACCACAATTCAAAAACAAGGTCTGATTTTCATAAGTTGATTTAAAATAAATTTAAATTTTTTGTTACTGTTGTCAGTTTCAAGTTATTTCACTGACCGTAATTTTTTTTTTTTATTTAACAGAAGAATACCAACAATTTTGTCCACATGTATACCTTAGTTATGATACTTTCCTAGGCAGCTGTGAGACTGAACAAACTGAACTACACGTAAACATATACAGCGGCTCACCTCCCAGTGTCAGTGTCCTTCTGCTTCTTGAGTGCTGGCTTAATCCCTCTCCACTCTCGTTCTCGGATCCTCCGCGGCTCCAGCGGAAATGCAAACACAAACAAACGGACGAAGGCAGCGCCCAGCACAAGCAGTGCTAATCAATCATCCAGGTCCGAATGAACGTAGAAGGAGAAATCTTTATTAAACATACTCAATGGTACAGCAGTACTGAAGGCTAAAAATCGGGAAACCCGAAATGACGCGTTTCACGCTAGTAAGCTCTTGGTCACAGTGAAATAAAATGGGAAAATTCCCAGTTAAGAACATAAGTTAGCCTATGAAAACCACAGTAAAGTTTACATCATTTCCTGTGGATCACACAACTGAACTACAGCTCTTTTATGATACATTCTAAGATTGAGTGGAAGCTCAGCCTCCTGGCACCTAAGTAGATAGAACATGGCAGAGACTTATGGAGGCCCCAGAACTGCACCCTTCCATGTTCTTGCAGACAGCTGGCTGCTGTTACCATTCTAACACATGGCACTTGGATTTTGTACTTGCACTAGCAAATTATGTTTTTTTAAGTAGATGATATGCATTGAGTGGTCAACTCTTTGTGGTGATTGACAAGGTCGAGTGTGTCAGTATTAGGCTATGTTAACATCAAGTTTAGAGTTTATATTCAGCTTAGACCATGGTAAAACAAATGAAATGCAAATACCAAATGTAGCTGTAGAAGTCCAGTAACAAAACAGAGGCAAAAAATTGTCCCATTGTCTTCTGTCAGGATAGTATTAGTTAATCTTAAAAAATTAGAATATCACTAAAAAGTTAATTTATGTTCGTAATTCAAGTCAAATAGAGAAACCCACATACTGTATAGACCCAATACACACAAAGCGATATATTTCATGCATTTATTTCATTTAATGTGGATGATTATGGCTTACAGCTAATGAAAACCCAAGAATTAGCCCCATGAACAATTTTTGTACTTCTACACCATTGCACTCTAAAATGAATGGCTTGATCTCCTTTCACCAGCAGAATTTCCTGTATTACTCAAGTCTGTTTCACTTCAGACAATTCAGTATTGGTTCTCAGACTCTGGCCTCTTTCTTTGTCCTGTAAGTCTGCTGTAAATGTAATCATTTATCTTTGCAGAGGTCTAAGTTCCATTAGTAAAGAAATCTAAGGATGTAATGTTCTGCAATCTGGGCTAAAATATCAGCAGTTATACATTGCCAGGCTGATCCAATAGTTTCTCTCTCAAAAGTCAAGATCGATTGTCCACTAGTAACAGCAGCTCAAAGTATCCTCCTGGAATCTGGCATCTTGCCTCATTAGTCCCCTCCAGATCCTCAAATGCATACATAAGGTCAAAAGTTAATTAGATCCTTGACTTCAAGTTTGTTCAGGGTAAAATCTACCACTTAATTAATTGGAAAGGTTACAGTCCAGAAGAAAGATCATGGGTACAAGAAAGAGATGTCCATTCTCCTCAATTGTCTATGATCTTCCACAAGGAACTTCTTAATTGTCCATACAAAGAACATACTGGGAAGATGGGAAAATAATCTCACATACCTTTCTTCACTCCAACACTGCTTCTTTTTATCCTATCAGCAAGGACGAAGGTTTGCCATAGCTACAAGATGCTTTTCAATGCTAGCAGTCTATTTGAGGGAAGAAATGGCCTTCTGACCCATACCTGAGTATCAGTATCCATTTCATGAATACCTTTTCTAGCCTGTATTGATTTTTCAGTCTGTCTGCATTTGTATTTTAACTCTATGATTTGTATATGGACCCTACTTCTTGTCTCACCTCTTGTTTCTGCTGCCATCTGTTCGTCTCTCTGGTATGAACTCTTCTGTTGACTTCTAGGGGTACGTTCACATGGTGAATTTGAACGCTGATTGTGGGTGCGCATTAAATGCTGAATCTCCCACAGAATCAGCTTCCAATACAATAGTAAACTAACCTACATTATAGAAAGCATAAAACAAATTTGAACACCAGCGGACTTAGTGCAAAGCAAGGGCTCCATTTAGCCCGAAACGCATTGGTGTACCCCCTGTGCATGTTGAAATAAACACAGCACATTGCTTTGCACTAAGTCCGCTGGTGTTCAAATTTGTTTTATGCTTTTTATGGATTGGACCGTTGCCGAGAGTCCTGCATACCGGGCGTTGATGAAGTGCTGGCTGCCTACATATTCACTGGGAGCATCAGGTGCAGCGGAACATTTTTTCAAGCGATGAGTGCCAACTTTTTCTTATGGTATCTTCTATTGACTTACATTATACCCTATGTACAATCAGTCATTTAGACGACAATGAGTTTACTTGAGTATTTTCGGAGCGTAATGTAAGCGCTAGCAAAAACAAATACAAAGGTAAAGGTGGCTGAGTCTCATTGCTGAGTTGTCTCATTACCAACTAGTTTCTGTTCTGCAGTCCAACTTAGAGTTCTGACTAATTAGGTCTCACCCTCCTTATGTGGTCCCAGATGGATGTTATTTTAGACGTGATGTAGTAATGTCCGCACATGCCTAATAATCTCATTTCTTTATTAATTCTATTAAAAAAGCCCATATAAAGCAATAACACTAGACACTTATATATTTATGACCTTACAGCCCTTGTTCTGACCTTACGCTTCTGGTTCACTTTTTAATTAATTAAAGGAATTCGATTATTAACCATGTGTAGACAATAATACACCATCTTGAATGTATTGCTGTAAGTGTACAGGTTTCCCAGAGCTCGGCACTCATTTATAAAGCCTGCATTCTAGCTCAAGAACTTTGGATCTGCAATTTAGGGAGTGGTGAGCACTCATACACCAGCTGGTCTAGTTTGTGTGTGTGTTCTTTCCAATACCTACTTCATTTTAGTCATCACCAGACCAGCTGTTTTAAGGTAGACTGACCTAACATACGATCTGCATTTCAGTCTCCAATACAATATAGATCCGTATTGCATACTGTAGTATGGACTAAATTATACCATATTGGGTTCTGTACGTTGGACGACTTGTACATGTAATGAAGACTGAAATCAGTACTTTCAGTTAACTATACAGTGCAATATATGGAAATAAATATTATGTGGACTTTACAAAAAACTTTTATATACTGAAATATAAAAATGCATTTCACTATATGGTTAAGAAAAATGATTATTGCAGCATTTCCCAGTTTGAGTTAATTGACCTCAATCAGCATACCAGACACAGCACATGGATGATGATCTGCTTTTTACTAATTCAGGGCATTTTAAATTTGAAACACTGCATTTGATTCACTTTTAGCTATTTAGCATAGAACCGCATTATCAGCAATTTGCTTATATGTATCTTTAAGTGGAAACAGTATTTTTATATGCAGGAGTGATTCAACCCATAGAGAACAGCAGCTGTAGAAAATTTAATGTCAAGCACAGGTGCCATTTACAACGTATTCTCAGAATGGATTATGCAGAGGGGGCTGTCTTAATGCGCTGCTGGGTATTATAGTACCTCCACTGACATTCAATTGATGTCGCTAGAAGAATAGCCACAGGGAATCCAACTGCCCAGCAGGATTATAAAAAGAGTGCTTGTGGTGTATTGGGGCGTATATCCGGGAATAGGAAATCATGCAATACTGGCAAAAATCTTCTTCAATGTTGTAACAGCAGCTGCTTTCCATGTTATGAAATATTCTCACAAGAAGGTGGAGCTAATCATTCCTTCCCCCATGGACAGATGATGATGATGCCTGTTGTTACTCCAAGTTGTTATTGTCAGAGTAGAAAACAGCATCAGGCTACTTCCACACTGCTGTACTTAGGGTAGTATTTTGCATCAGTAGCTACAAGTTAAAACCAGGAGCTAGTCAAAAAACAGAAAGTGTACACATTTTTTCAATATTTCAGCTTTTACAAATACTAATAGAAAGTATTGATCAAAATACTGGTATGTAATAGTATCCTTAAAGAGGTTGTCTCGTTACAGCATTTGGCAGTCGTTTATGTTGGTTGTCAAGCAGAGCTAGTGAAATGGAGGGGCTTGTTCTCCTCCCAGCAGGGAATATGTTCTCTCTCTGCAGACACGCCCTCAAAGCTTGCACGTGAGGATTCATTCTGTGTGAGCTGGAGGAAGGGAGAGGTTATCAGCTTTCATTGGAATCATTGGAAGTGAAAGGCTAGTGTATATCTAAATTTCTCGCTCTCTATACATACTTTGTAACTAAAATGGGCATTTGACATTCAGGAAGATGGGTGATTTTTTTTTTTCTGTCTCTTTCTTTCACACAGTGATATATCCTACAGATTATTACACCCTAGACCTCTACAGATCTGCAGAACAAAACTATATGCTTTATCTGTTTGTGTTTAAATGGGACTGCAGATATGTATTGCAAAATAGTTTATGTGGGGTTGCACAGTACAGCTGTTATCTCTTTATGTAATTTACATGGGATTGCTGTGTTCACTTTCTGATTTACGTGGGACTGCATATAATCTCTCTCTCTCTCTGCTACAGGACCTCTGATCGCAGTCAGTGAATGACAACCTGTCCTGCATAGTACATTGCCTCAGATGCTGCAGGACCTCTGATTTCAGTCAGTGAATGACAACCTGTCCTGCACAGTACATTGGCTCAGCTGCTGCAGGACCTCTGATTGCAGTCAGTGAATAGCAACCTGTCCTGCACAGTACAATACTCTCTTGTCCGTGTACGCTGCTGCTTATACATACATCCCTCTGCGCGTTCCTGTCCACGACCTGTTCACTGCATCTCCTTAGCCTGTGTGTTCTCATCCGGGTGGGACGGAAATCAGCTGACAGCCAGTAATGCTTTAGCTGGGCGTAACCCGACCTGGGCTCAAACACCATTGCTAAGCACAAATAAAGCAGTCTCTTAAACCATAACACTTTGCTAGTGGTAACCAAGGGTGTACATGGTTACTATGATCTTCAGGCTCATACTTCCTGGTCAGGCTCTACAGCAGTGATTTGCATATCAGCTCTGCTATTCCTAGTTGAGCCTACTAGAGGGACATTAGTGATGGAGGAGTCTACACAGCAGTGCACAAGGCTACAGAGCTCTAAAGGGCTAAAGTTTGTCAGTAAAAAAGATATGCTCTGTTCTGCTGATGACACACAGCGGGGAGTGACGTCAATAACCTTGAAAAGCTTGTGTACACAAGCAGAAGATAAGAACTGTTCTAGATCTGAAAGGAGTAAAAATCAAAGCAACAATGTATTTGGTAATACATTACAGTACCTCTTTAATTACAGTACTGACATCAGTGCCAATCAGCAAGGTGGTTATCCACACTTCTAGTTCTGATGTCCCCCAAATTTCTTAGTTTGTTGCTGATAAGCTTAGACTTTTTTGTTTTTCCTGAAAGCATAGATGACCTATCCACAGGATAAATGTCTACAGAGGGTCCCACAACTGAGACTCAGATTATCATGAGTCCCTGTGTTTCCTGTTGTATGCTTTTGTAGTCCCATTATGGCAGAACTCATTGGACTGCCACGTCATTCAACCAGGGAACATGTGTCTTCTATCCCTCGTGTTCACTGCAGTCCCTTACAATTAGATACTTCAAACCAGATCTAGTTTATTGATAAAATAACAAAAATCTATCCACACAGCAGCGTAACTGTCATATAAACTCACACATATATGATTCATAAAGTTATTACAATGGGAATAATCCTAAGAAAAATTACTTTCACAAACCCACCCACAACCCTACAGCACAAAGATACATATTAGCTATCCTGTTTTTTCATGGGAAATCCCCTTTTAATACTTATCTTTATTACAAACCACATTGGTAGGAAGAACTTGTACAATAACTAACATTTCTAAATAAATGGCTATATGTTTATTTTTATAACTGAGCGATTACTTGATAGGGAACAACTTTTAGTGGCATAACATAGCAGGTAATCTAAACTGTGGAGAATGGGGCAGGTGGAATGGCAAATACTTTTAATTATCATAGTAAATTCTTGCATAGCTATGAAACCACAAAATATGATCTTTTATAACACTGTGAAGCAATAGGTTAGCCATGAATTTTTTTACGCAAAATATTGAGTATTCTGACAGGTCAGACACTGTCACTGTGCCCTTAGAAGGACTGTGGGCCCAGGGGGGAGTGTTATCTGTGATAAGAAGTACTTAGTAATTAATAATGTTGCTAGGACATACTCTGTGTCTTATGCATGCAAAAAAGTAGGTAAGCAATGAATATGCTGCTGCTGTTGTTGTTACCTTCCAAGCTCCACCAGATTGCCGGGGAATGTTGCAAATTATTTGTGCCCTGTAAATTGATCCATTTGCCAGATAGTGTTGGACTGGGATGCCTGGGACCCACCAGTGGAGTTGATTCTTGGTGCCCATCATTGGAATTGATTCTTGGGGTCCATCAGAGGAGGTGATTCCTAGGACCCACTAGTGGAGTTAATTCTTGCAGCCCACCAGTGGAGTTGATTCATGGTTCTGACCAGTGGAGTTGAATGTTGCTGCCCACCCGTGCAGTGGAGTTGATTCATGGTTCTCATCAATAGTCATGTTTATTGGGTCCATTCTATAGCTACTGTACATAAATATACACACTGCACATGACTCTTGCACTCTGCCTCTTGCTTTCTTCCTCATTTTCTCTGCCTTTCTCCCTGAAAAGCAGCCCCAAGCCATCATGCCCAGAGGCCCACCAGGGGTTTCTGCTGCTCCTCTGTGGACCAGTTGAAGCCTGGTGCCAGACTTTGCACTAATCACAGCTCCAGTGAATCGACAATTTCATTCTTGCAGGATTCCTTGTAACTCTTTGACCTAGGTGAGTAGCCTTGGACTGGCCCACCGGAGAGGCGTTGAAAGCCCTGGTGGGCCCCGAGCTCCAGTGACGGAATTACGGCCACATCCTACCTCAGAATGCCTGGGCCCTTTGTCCCAAGCATTCAGAAGCAAAACCCGGGAATAAACGGCATATAGTTCTGTCCCACTATTCAGCCCGGTAAGCTGAAGGCATTTAGCCTACCAGGCATTGGCCTCTAGTGCTTACATAGGTTGCACGATAATGTCACATCATCGCTCCACCTATGCCAGGCTGCACTTGAAACAGGCCTGCTGCACATTGTGTTGGGGGAATGGGAGATTTCTTTTTTTTCTTTTCTATGAGTATCTAGCACCTGCCTAAATGGTGCCTCCCTACCTACAATTTACCTAACTAGGGCCCACCATCACATAACAACCTGGGGCCCACCTATCAACTAACTAACTGAGGCCCACCTAACACCTAACTACCTGGGGCCCACCTACATACAACCTACCTAACTGGTGCCAAACTATCATCTACCTACCTCGGGCCCACCTATATACAACCTACCTAACTAGGACCCACCTCTCACCTACCTACATGGGGCCCACCTATCACTTACCCACCTGCCTAAAACCTACCTAACTGGGGCAAACCTATCACCCCCAACTGCCTGGTGACTATGTACCTACGATCTACCTAACTGGGGCCCACCTATCACTTATCTACCTGGGGCCCACCTACCTACAACCCACCTAATTGTGGACCACCTATCACCTACCTACATGGTGCCCACCACACCTATCACCTACTTACCTGAGGCCCACCTATCACCTGCCTACCTTCCTAGCTGGGGCCTACCTCCTGCCTACCTAGTTGGAGCCTCCCTATCTACCTACCTTGGGCCTACCAACCTACCTACCTACCAACTTATCCAGCGGGGTCTATCTATCTAAATAGGGCCTACTTAGCTGTCTGGGGCCTTGCCCATTTACCTACCCTGTGATTAGGGATTTCATTTTTACTTTATTGATTGTGTTTATAGTGTTGTTTATTTTATATAAAGTGGTGAGGTTTGGGAAAGTGGAAAAAGTTGGAGGTGGATATTGTATGAGGACTGGTGAGTGTGAAGGGGGAAATTGTATGTGGGTTGGTGGGGTGTGGAGGGAGATATGAATGGAGCCCCTTAGCCCTTTGTCTATGAATGATATGTTAGACTGGCAAATTTGAGAGACAGACAGACAGACATGTGAGACTGATGTGTGAGACAGGTAGATACGTGACTCACTTGTGTATTGCGTCTGTTTTGCATACTGTATTATGTGGTAAAATGCACACATTGATGTCCGTGAGGCCTAAAAATTAACAGGTAATATTTTCATGTATAGTAGCTATACGGTAGCCCAGATCAACTCCCCAGCGGGTCCCAGGCCTCCCAGTCTGACACTGTTGGTGAGCTATATGGACACAAAAGCAAACAGAACAGCAGTTTAAAATAATGTAAAAGAAAATAGTTTGTGAGCAAAAGGTTTTAGATGATTCTAATCTACATTTAAGTAGAGTTAAAGGTGTCACATTTAGCAAAGCAATACAGCATAGGCAGAGCATAAAGAGAGCGCACAGAGTGCCCTCATTGCTACAGGTCAATAGGCACTAAGAACTCTATGCAGCAGAAAATTACATAGATATATGCACCCGAAAGAACTAAATCTGACATAAAAAACATCTGTGCCTCCATACATTGGGTGCATCGAGAGATACAGTATAGCCTCATATTCTCTTTTGAATGCTATATTAGGGTGCTATACAACTTGGAACTTGTACCGATGTGTAAGTCTGGCATGTGAATGAAGCTTAATTGAATAAAGTTTGAACTATGAAAAGGCATGGGGCTCCTTTTAGGAACTACATAGTCAGTTGAAGTGCCTACACTATTAGATCCTGCTTTAGATTAGCATAGAATGCCAATTAATATAATGCCATTCCCTAATACTCAGTACAAGATTTTGGTATATAATACACAATACATATAATCCAATACACAATAAGTAGATATTTTCTCCAAGTTTCAGACATACATAAGCTAATATTGCAGACTTGATTGTATCTTAGTAAGATCGAGGTTTAAAGCAAGTGTTAAATAGATTTATTAATTTGCAGCAACATGTTGTTTATGTAGAAAAAAAATTAAAGTTAAAAAATATAGTTTTACAGTAATACAATTTTGACAGTGTTCGTTCTAAAATAGGGGCAAAAGGGTGGACATATCAATTTATTCTGAAACTACTGTATATATTATTCCTTTGCAAAATGGCTTATTTTTTTAAAAAAAGTTACAGTTTCATGGCACTTGACAGGTATAGGCAGAACATTTTCAACTAAATTTTAATTTATATGACTCCACACTGTTTACTCTAAAATTCTAGCAAACATTCAGCACATTACTGCCAGGAAGCTGCCACACTAACTACAAACACCTGCCAAGTTCTGTCGCAGAGCGATTCCTCAAATTGCAGGAGAAATTTCTGCAGTGTGGAATTCCCGAGTTTGCTGTAGAAATTATCCAGGTTGCATCTGTATAGTTAATAAATTTAGCTAAAAGGAAGAAGGTTGGACAGTGGTTGTACAAGTCGTGGTGGCATATTGGCAGAAAGCATAACTCTACTTCAAAAAAATTGTAAAAACACTCATGTACACAGCTTTATTATTTAAAGGAGGCCTTCAAAATACAAGGACTTTACATTGATTCTCAATATGCATCGTCAAGAGAAGAGGGCGTCAGCTTGCGCCTCAGGCAGCGGCGCAGCCAGCAAGTGGGTAGCGTGGCCGTGAGTCAGCAGGGTAGCAGCAGTGCGAGGTCGGGAGCCACGGGGTAGAAAACCCGCTTTGCAGGTCCAAGAAAGTAGCGGCACAGGGGCTCAGCGAGGCAGCAGCGGTAGAAGTCACTCAGTGCGGAGCATTGGCGGTAAAATCAGCTACTCGGCGGTGTGGCAGCTCATTGTTAAGACACCGGAGGAGCCGAATATGGGTATATGTAGAATCTGTGGGCAGAAAGTGAAGCGTGGCCAGGGAGCTAACGTTGGCACCACGGCCCTGCGTCAACACATGCAGCGTCACCATCCGGTGGCCTGGTAGAAACGTGGCTCAGATGTGGTGGTCCATCCTGCCGCCGCAGCAGGAGCGCCCAGTGGCACGCATGCCATTGCAGCCAGTCAAGGCTCCACCACCTCTGATGAAGGGAGCTATTTCTCTTTGTCATCATCTCCCAGTCCAGATGCTCCTGCTCCTCGCTACTCATGGCGCCAGCAGTCGTTCAACGAGGCGATTGCAAAGAGACCACAGTATGCGTCCAACCATCCTAAGGTGCAGAAGCTGACCGTGCTCCTGTCCAAGTTGTTGGTACTGCAGTCCCTCCCTTTCCAAATGGTGGACTCTGCACCATTCAGAGAACTAATGACCTGTGCTGAGCCGAGGTGGAGAGTTCCAAGCTGTAATTTATTTTCCAAAAAGGCAGTACCAGCCTTTCACAAATATGTAGAACAGAAGGTGGGCCAGTCCTTGAGCTTATCAGTTTGTTCCAAGGTGCAGGGCAGTGCGGACGTGGGGAGCTGTAACTATGGTCAGGGCCAGTACATGTCCTTTACTGCCCACTGGGTGAATGTGCTTCCTGCCTAGGTACACCAACAACTTGGACAGGAGACGCCGCTTTCTCCTCCACGTTGTCAAACTGCTGCTCCTGCGCCAATGTCCACCTCCTCCTCCACCACCACCACCACAATCTCAGCCTCCACAAGTACTGCTTCATCATACCACATGTGTAGGACACAGCGGTGTCACACAATTTAACACCTGGCTTGCCTCAGCGAACAAAGTCACACAGGGGAGGAACTGCTCCGCGTCATGCAGCAAGAAATCGAAGTGTGGCTTTCTCCGCGCCAACTGCAAATCGGAACCATAGTGACAGACAATGGTCGAAACATGGTATCTGCGTTGCACCGAGGAGGGATGGTCCATGCGCCCTGCATGGCGCACGTGTTCAATCTGATTGTGAAAAGGTTCCTGAAGTCTTCCACCGATCTTCAGAAGATTCTGAAAATGACAAGGAAACTGTGCATGCACTTCATCCATTCCTACAAAGCCAGGAACACCCTCCTCAAGTTGCAGCGGCAGAACGGCCTCCCCCAACACACTCTGATATGCGATGTTTCCACCCGTTGGAATTCCAGCCTGCACATGTTGGACCGACTGTATGAACAGAGAAAGGCCATTAACGATTTTTTGATGATCCAGGTGGACAGGAGTACTCCCCTGTGTAACTTTGATGTCAGCCAGTGGCAGCTCATGCGTGACACCTGCCGTTTGTTGAGGCCATTCGAGGAGGCCACGTTATTTGTCAGTCGCCAGGACTACGGGATGAATAACGTCATTCCACTGCTTCATGTCCTGGAACAAATGCTGAAAAATCTGTCTGGGCAGGGGACTGGAGATGTGGCGACTACATCTCGTGGCCACATGAGTCCGGTGGGGACTGAACTGGAGGAGGAGGAGGAGGAGGAGGACATTGGAGCAGAAGCATTGTCTGGTGAAATGAGTGGATTTTCTACCCAGTTGATAGGAGAGGAGGAGCAGGAGCAGCTGGAGGAGGTAGATGGAGATGAGGAAGACGAGGCAGATGACCCGCAAGCACCGTGGCAGTATACAGTGGAGATGGAGGCAGGGAGTCCCTTGGAGTCACTTGTGCAGATGGCCCGCAGCATGCTGATTTGCCTGGCTAGTGACAGCCGAATAGTCACCATCCGGCAGAGGGATAACTTTTGGCTCTCCACCCTATTGGACCCTCGCTACCGGTCCAAAATGGGAGCCTTTTTCCCAGCTGCTGAGAGGGAGGATAAACTCAAATACTATAGAGAAATCCTTCGTAGTCAGTTGGCCGCTGCCTATGTGCGGCATCGTCCCTCCTCTGACAGGTCTGACCGGGGGGTTCCTCAGTGCTCATGTACCACTGCCACGGCTACTGTGGGAAGGTGGGGGAGTATGAGCAGTACCAGCTCCAGCAGCAGCAACCTAAGTCTGGAGTCGCTGATGAGCAGCTTCCTTCACCCGCCTAGTGAGGAGGGCAGTCGCCAGCAGCAGCAGGACCTGGAGCAGACCCTGAACCAACAGGTGGTGGCCTACTTGGACAGGGGCCATCGTTACCCCAAGGAGAACCCGCTTGTCCTCGGGAAATGTGAAACGACTGACCTTTGTCAAGATGAATCAGGCGTGAATCGGCTAGGATTTCGACACACCAATGCCTTAGGCATCAGATTACATCAGCCATGACGCCTCACCCAAACTACCTGCCTCAGCCACTATTCTGATGCTGCCACCCACCTGATGCCACACATCTGCTGCCAGTTACTCTATCTGCCTACCACCATCTTTACCAGGTACTGGTATTGCCACCCACCTCCACACTCTGTCATTGTGCCACTCTATGACCTCATGCTGCTGCTGCTGTTGCTGGTGCCGTGACCTCCACACTGTGTTATTGTGCCACTCTCTGACCTCATGCTGCTGCTGCTGTTGTTGCTGCTGCGGTCACCTCCACACCCTGTCATTGTGCCACTCTCTGCCCTCATGCTGCTGCTGATGCCGTAACCTACACACTCTGTCATTGTGCCACTGTCTGACCTCATGCTGCTGCTGTTGCTCCTGTCGTGACCTCCACACTCTGTCATTGTGCCACTCTCTGGCCTACTACTGTTTTTGCTACCTCCAGAATGTCATTGTGCCACTTTCTGACTTCAGGCTGCTGCTGTGGCTGCTGCCGTCACCTCCATACTGTGTCATTGTGCCACTGTCTGACCTCACGCTGCTTCTGTGGCTGCTGCCGTCACCTACACTCTCTGTCAATGTGCCATTCTGTGGCCTACTCCTGTTGTTGCCACCTTCAGAATTTGTCATTGTGCCACTCTCTGACCTCATGCTGCTGCTGTTGATGACGTCATCTCCACACTGTGTCATTGTGCCACTTTGTGTTCTCCTGATGTTGCTGCCACCTCCAGAATTTGTCATTGTGCCACTCTGTGGCCTACTCATGCTGCTGCCAAGTGACCGCTGTCTCACTGGAACACCCTGTGGCTTCCTAATGCTGTTTCCACCCTCACCACTCTATGACGTTGCCACTATGTTTGGTTTTCCCCTTCTTTTCACCTCTCAGAAGGAATGGGAAGGATCAGGATTGTCTAGCCAAAAGCAGGAGTGGATACAGAACACAAAAGACATGCAAATATCCCATTTACTGGTCATCTCTGTTTTGGATCAAATCCTGTTTGTTTTTGGCTTTAGCAATACTGATGGATTATTGACTGATTGGAAGCGGACACTGATGGATGAAAGGAAGGGCAAAATGATCAGAGATGTCAACGCAAAATTACTGCCGACACCCTCTCCACTCATTGGGGGGGCCTCTACATGTATCAGCGTTTAACAGAACAGGTTCTGTCATATTCTGTGACAATTTAAAGCTCTGGCCTAATGGAGTGACCCCTGCTGTGACGTCCCCTTACTGTGCTGAGACCTGTGCCGGCTCCAGTAAGTTACTACTGTGTTCTTTGACGCTATGGTAGGATCTCAGCCCTCAGCTTGTTTTTTTGCAGCTGGCGCTGCCATGACTTTATCAGGCTGCATTCCTGCTTCAATTTTTTGGTCAGTTTTGCCCCCGTTAGTGCCCAGGGAATTTTAGAGTGAAGCGATTCTAAGAGCGGCGGCAGTCATGTGCGTGTCATACTAAAACACAGCATTGTATGAAGACTAAACCAAGCTCCCTCTGCATATTTAAGCATGGCACAATGTTCTACAGCACCCTACAGGCTCTCTGCAGCCTGGAAATAGCTGTTTTTAATGCGATTCGTCCCGAAGTAATTCGGACCGAAACAAAATTTGTCGGAAAATTCGGCGAAGTCGGCGAACCGAATTTTTGATAAATTCGCCCATCTCTACCGGCCATATCAAGTACTGGTAACTTTTAGAATACACTCTTGGACATGGCTATTAGGCTTATGTTCACTTGGCTTATTTGGATGATGTTTGGACGCTGATTTTTCAGCGCCCGAAACAGCATCAAAACCTCACCTGAAACACGCTTCTTCAGAAGAGGTTTTTGATGAGGTTTTGGATGAGGTTTCCACCCATACAAATTAATAGCCAGGACAAAAACCGTGCCGAAAAACGCTCCAAAAAACGCAGCGCACTGTATACAACACTGGTGCAGCATATATGGCTGAAAAGGAGCCAAACATAGTCACAAGTTGACTATGTTTGTTCGGTTTTAGCCTAAGGCTATATGACAGTTATACCACTTTATACATCTGAGGACTTTTTTTTACTGGCTGTGGGTTGCTCTGTATATAGTGGTGGTGCCAGGGTAAAGCATCATGGGATGCTGCCCTAACATCACTTGGTGCAGAGGGACCACATTCTAGCTCGGCTCTGGAGGAAAGCTGATTAATGTGCTGTTACCGAGCCTGGATGCTGGTTAGGAGATCCAACTTCCAGTAAAGCTGAATGATACCACATGCCTTATCAGCTTTCCTCCAAAGCTTTTACACAGATGAGAAAAGGGGGTGTGCCTTTGTGCAAAAGATGGTGTGTCATGTAAAACAGGGGTTGTGGCCCACTCAGACCAAGGCGGCAAGCTGCAATTCAAAATCTCCCTGAAGGCCATTTCAGAAAGATGGCAAGTATGGTTATAAATCCCCCAAACTCAACATGGTTATCACAACGTTTGTTTGCTGACAGAATTTCGGCAGGGTCTCACTTACAGAAGCAAAAACTCTCAAGAACTGCTTCTGGAGGTGTCGCGAATCAATATAATTAGACCCCTGGGTTTTGGTTAGGTTTTAAATGGTTTTTCCCACCATATTCATTGCTGGCATACTGATAGGAGGTGAATTTCAAGGAGAGTCCCAACCATCTCTCTTTACAAAACATAGAGGTGAGACCTGTTGTTATCAGACGTTGATGGAATATCGATAGGATATATCATCATTGTCTGATAGGTATGGGTCTCAGGTGGATTTCAATGGGAGAGTCCCGGCAACCTCTCTGTGCAAAACATAGAGGTTTCGGTGGCTCCTTTTGCAGATAGGTGTGGGTCCCAGAGGTGGGACCTGTACATATCAGACAATGATGATATATTACATTGATACGCCATCAATGGCTACTACGAAGATTATAGTTGAAAATGTGGGGACCAAAAATCTAAGGATGTACGTCCTTGGTTACTATTGGCAAAGTGCTACAGTTTTAGAGAACGGGCTGGTTTACATGTGCTTAGCAACGGTGTTTGTTTACTGGTCAGGGAAGCATTCTGTCCTGCCCAGGTCGTGCACATGCAAAGGAAAGACAGTTAAGAGGAGGGGCAGGGATGTGTGTATTGGCAGGCAAGGAGGAGAAGCAGTGAAGAGGATACAATACACACAACCCCCCTGCATGTCCTCTCACTGCTTCTCCTCCTTACCTGCCAATACACACATCCCTGCCCCTCCTCTTAACTGCCTTTCCTTTGCATGTGTACGACCTGGGCAGGACAGAATGCTTCCCTGACCAGTAAACAAACACCGTTGCTAAGCACATGTAAACCAGCCCATTCTCTAAAACCGTAGCACTTTGCCAATAGTAACCAAGGACGTACATCCTTAGATTTTTGGTCCCCACATTTTCAACTATGATCTTCATAGTGAGACAACCCCTTTCAGGCTTTTGTTTTTGCCTAAAATTCTATTTAGTTTCAGTTTTAATTTTGCTTTTACACAAAAATAAAAGTATTATCAGCTTTGCCCGTAGGTAACAGTAATTTTGTGCATAAAAAAACAACCAAGTGAATCAAATTTACCACAATGATGCAAAGGACATTACAAATCTGAGTAAATCACTAGACATAAATATTTGTTATCCAAGCACCACCTCATGACTGCAACATTGCTAATTGTATTCAAAATAAGTCTGAGTTCTCATTAGGCTAGGCAACAGGGCTATGGAGTCGGAGTTGGAGTCGGTGCCCATTTTGGTGGAGTCGAAGTCGTTATAAAATGGAGCGACTCCCAATATATATAATTTATTACAGTTCAATACAGTGCCAAGAGCAAGAGGAATTGGGTCTTGCCAGTGCTACTGCTACCATATCTTCAGCCTCATCAGATGAGGAGTTTAATTGATGACATGGAGCAGGCAAAGTGTTACTGCAGGGGAATAGTTTCCGCTCCCATAGCAAACAGATTGGCCAAATTTCACCAAATTTTTCACTTGCTTTCAAAGAACTGGAAGAGTTCAACTGTTAATCAGAACTGACTGTGCATGAGGGAATTCCTTTATACCCTGACATTGTTAGAGATGTTGCCCATGTGGTCACTGCTTTGCCACAAACCCAAGTTAGTGTAGAAAGGCCATTCTATAGCCTTAAAAAAATGAGATCAGATGTGAGGTCATCTAAGAAGGAGGATCTGATGGAGGCAATACTTTATCTCAAATTCATAGACTCACTCCAAAAATATTATTCAGGATGTTTTTGTTGAATACTGTTTTTCCCACTTACTGCAGTGTTTTGCATATCTAAAAATTTTTTTTTTTAAGTTTTTTGTTCTAAAGTCTTTTCCAATAAATATATTTTACACTGACAAGCAAAAGGGTATGTTTTGAACTTTTGACTTTCAGGCTTCATATCTCACTATACATGGTGAGACTACCATCATTTTATGGACAATCATTTTAGCTATCTCATGCATAATTTTGCATCTATTTATCATATACTTAGTTATACAGATTCTTGTCACGTAACTACATTGTTACCGTTTTGTAGAACCATGTTTTTCTTCTTGTATAATGCAAATTACAACCTGTTCTCACATTCCCTAATAGCTCAGTGTGTTGTTAGGCTGATTCCCAAGCGAAAAGTCACTGGTTCAAGCAGCCATAAAGAAGATTTCCCAAGAAAAGAGAAACTGCATCATCGAGCTCATCGATATCGTCTCAAGGCCAAGAAAATTGACAAACTGCATCATGCGAGGCCATGATAGCTGGAAGAATATGAAATTAGGTCCATCCATCCATTCAAAAGCCAAGAGGTTGACATCCAGGCAAAATATCAGATTCAACAAGTCGGGTCATCACAAGGTCTATCAGTTCTAACGCAACAGACTTAGCAGTGGAGGTGGCTCATATGCTTCGTAAGAGTGAGATCACAGATATCCATGCAAGCATCAGGCCCCATGAATTACACAAGTCTGGAATGATAGCTCGAAAAAAGGGGAAGAAGCCGCGACTTCAATCTCCTCATAAGAAGCTTTGGCTTGAGTTTGCAAAAAAGTACGATAAGTGGAAGATTGGAAACGAGTGATTTGAAGCGATGGGATGAAAGTCAATAGACCGGGCTCTGATGGGTGCAAATGGGTTTGGAAGAATTGGGGTAATGGATCAGGAAATTGAAGGAACTGTCAAGTTCAGTGGAGAAAGCCTGATGACATGTTGTTTCACAGCCAAAGATGTTGTATACTTGACCTGGATCAATGTTGATCTCAATGCTGAGCCATATGTGAGTATCCTACAAGATGAGTTACTTCGTACATTCGAGTACTAGGAGTATGTAAAGGACAACATAGTGTTTCAGCAGGACAACGACCCGAAGCATACATCAAGGTTGGAGAAGGAATGGTTCAATGATAATGAAGTAGAGTTGCTGTATTGGACTCCACAGTCCCCAGACCTCAACCCAATCAAACACTTGTGGGTAAAGTTGAAGAAAAAGCTGTATTCATACCCAAGTCCAGTATGCACTAACATTGGGAACGTGTAGAAGAGACATTGGAATACTTACGAGTTAAATGTATGTATAATTTAGGTAAGATGATTGTCTATAAAATGATGGTAGCCTCATGTACAAAGCTGTATTGGATGGTAAGATATGGAGCCTGAAAGTCAAAAGTTCAAAACATTGTTACCATTTTGCTTGTCGGTGTATGTTCTATCTAAATAGCTTGATTATTGCATCATAAGGTTATAAAAAGCCTGATGTTACCATTTTACTACAGTAAAGTTATAACTTAAACATGCACCATGTATGAAGGAGTGGGAGTCAGAGTCTGGACTTGGAGTCAGAGAAATTGAGAGCTTTGACTTACCGACTCCACATCCCTGCTAAGCAACATAAGGCTATCTGAATGCCTCCTATGGTATGATGACATACTCTCTCTACACAGATTTTGCAAGAAGACTGACAGAGCTCAAGTCTATAAAATATCAATAGTTATTAAATACACAAAACCAATACAATAAAAACAAATAGAGATAAGAAGCAATCACCAGCCAGAACAGTTAGGCATAAAGCATATAGTGATGTAACTCAGCAAATATTCTGTATCAGCACTATCTTAACATATCCAATGCATGAAGACAGAAACTAAACAGTAATCATTACATCCCAAAATGTATATACTATTCCACTCCCAGCATTAAAGTGAGCTAAGTAAATGACACTTTGGGGTGTTAGGTTGGTTGAGCATAATATGGGTAGGTTTACATGGTCATTAACTTAGCTTACTTTAATGCTGGGAGCTGAATAGTATACAGTATAGATTCTGGCATGTATTGATCCCTGTTTAGATTCTGTCTTCATGCATTGGATGTATATAGAGTTGCACCACCATATGCTCGATGCCTAAATGTTTTGGCTGATGATTCCTTCTTACCTCTATTTAATCAAGTATTGATATTTTATGTAAATGAACGTTCTCAGTCTTTTTGAATAAACACTGTATTCTAGTACTTTGTGTGTTTAATACATTTTTTGGGGCTTTTTACCATACTCATAGCAATAATTACTTTTCCAGACTTTCCTTAAATATTGTTGTAGTAGCAAACATTGAAAAGGGAAGTAAAAATTGATGCAGAACATTTTGGTTCATTTTCTGACAGAATTTTGACACCTTTTGTTGAAAAAATCTCTGTTGTTCATAAAACAAAAAACTGATTTTTAGCTTTCCTGGTCCAAATGATATTCTATTAAGTAAGGGCAGTAACATAAGTAAAATAACCAAAAGGCCATGGTTCAACAGAAAAAAAAAAAAATAAAACTGGCCTGGACAAAATTATTGAAAATAATTTGACCATAGGGACATGTTAAACTAAGGTGTGTCCTGTAAGTAGCATCAAAGATATCTTCAAATGTGTAATTCGTCAGTCTGCCAATTTAAATGGGGACAATTAGTATGTGGGGTGTTTGTTATCATGGTGTGTACCACACTGACCATGGACGAAAGGAAGCAAAGGAAAGAGTTGTCTCAGTAGATTGGAAAGAAAATGATAGACAAACATGTTAAAGGGAAAGGCTATAAGACCATCTCCAAACAGTTTAAAGTTCTTGTTAATACAATTGCACATGTAATTGAGAAGTTTAGTCTATCTGATTATAGCCAACCTTTCTGGGTATGGCTGCAAAAAGAAAATTGAGGACAAATTGAAGAGATGACCTTAATTGAAAATGACAGAGGAGGAAACCACAGTTGAAAACAATTAATAAAAAAGCGAAACTGGAATTTGCCAAAATGCATATTGACAAACCCCAAATCTTCTGAGATACTGTCCTTTGAACAGCTGAGACAAAATTGGAGCTTTTGGTAAGTCACAAATGCAATAATGAAGCATACAAAGAAAAAAACTTTGTACCTTTTGTAAAACTTTGAGTTATGTTATGGGGCTATTTTGCTGGTACAGAGTGCCTTGAATCTGTATAAGGCACAATGAAATCTCAAGACGTTCAAGGCATTATGGACTGAAATGTGCTGCCCAGTGTCAGAAAGCTTGGTCTCAATTACATGTCATGGGTCATTCAACAGGATAATTACCCAAAACAAACAGCTAAAACATCCAAGACTGTCTAAGAGCAAAGACTTGAGCTATTCTGAAGTGGCTTCTATGAGCCCTGATCTAAATCTTACTGAACATCTGTGGAGGAAGATGAAACATACAGTCTAGAGAAGTCAACCTTCAAAACTGAGACCTCTGGAGCAGTTTGCTCACAAGAAGTGGACCAAAATACCTGTAGAGAGGAGCAGAAGTCTCATTGACATTTATAGAAATCGTTTGTTTGCAGTGATTGTCTCAAAAGGTTGTGCAATAAAATATTAAGATAAAGAGAATTTCTTATCAGAAATGACCTATTGTTTCAATCATGTTTTTATGTTACACACATTTCTTAGGAATTTTTATCTTTTTTTAATTGACCATATCACAATCAATATTTTTAAAAAAATCCTGAAATGCTGCAGTTTTTACTTTGAACTCTGGGCCTAATAATAGTTTGAGACTTCCTGTTCTGTACAGAAAACTTTTCAGCAATCTCCTCATCATTTCCTCAGGCAACACTACACTGTAAGCCAGTATTGGACTGAGGTGTCTGGGGCACACCAGTAAAGCTGATTTATGGGGCCCACCTGTGGAGTTGATTCTTGGGGCCCACCAATGGAGTTAATTCTTGGGGCCCATTCTACAGCTACTGTATCCTACAGCTACTGTACAAGATTGCGCATAGCTCTTGCATTTTGCCAATTTCTATCTGCCTCATCTTCTTTGCACTTCTCCCTTAAAATGGTCTACAATGTCCAGGGATCGACATGTTTTTTCCCTACACCATTGTGGACAAGTCAAAGCCTTCTGAGATATGCATAGATAACACAGGATCAACCATTCACAAAAGGAGATGGTAACAGCTCATCCTCTTCCTCTCCCTGCACACTGACTTTTTCCAGGTCACAGAGCAAGCCTAGAAAACTCTTCCATAGAAGTCAAAAGGTCAGTTCCTGTTCACAGGCTCCTATATCCATGAAGTTGCTGTAAAGCATGTCTCTAAATGCTGTAAAAATGTGTGCAGGCAAGATGGCTGCCCCCATAATCACATACAAACAACAGAAATAAAAAAAAAAAGAAGAAAATAATATGTATCAGTATCTTGGTTTAATTTGTAAAGAAAAACAATAGTCTATAAATTCCCTTTTACCTCATTTTTTGTCTAGGGCAGTTTAATTTTTTTAAATTATATTTTAGTTGAACCACAATTCAAAAGCAATGTCTGATTCTCATTAGGCGATTTTCAGTAAATTTAAATTTATTATTATTTTTGTCAGTTTCAAGTTATTTCATTGACAATTGTGGGTCTTCTTTCTTTAACGGAAGTATATTTATATATACATATATGAGGCTTTCATCTTCATTCACACAGTATATAAATGTGATGTAACTGAACAGAAATCATAAACTTGTAAAAAATATATTTAGGAGGTTGTCCAGTAAGCGAGAAAAAAAAATCCCCAATGGTTTACTTGAGTCTTTATTCATCTCCCTTTGATGTTTTCTGTTTTAGTTTGTGCTTTTCTTGTACTGTGTGAAGCCCCCCTCCTCTGCAGTCAAGCAGCAGAATTCTCTGTATGAAAGTTGCTTACTTTTGCCCAGTAAAACTACAAGCCCCGTAATCCTGTGTTGTGCTTTGTCAATCTTTCTCTCTCCCAGCCTCAGTTTCAGTCTTTCATGTTGAAAACTTTGTGAGGCAAGATCCAACGGGTGCAGCTTCAAAGTCTTCTTTTGAATAAAACAGGAACCCTTTTGGTCATCTGGTCTCTTGGGCTCAACGAAGACTGGTTTCCTGCATGTCTAGACACAACAGAACTATTGAGCTTCCTGTCATCAAACAGTTGATGTAGAACTGCAGGAAGCTCACAGAAAATTGTATGTTAGTACATTAGAAAAATGCTTAACACTAGGAGAGATATTATTTAGAACATGTTTATCTTCTACAGGACAACACCTTTCACAAAAAATGCATGAGGATGAAATATTGATATAATTTTGTGCTAAAACATTAACAAGTAACTGATGTAGCAACAATAAAATGTGCTAAAAGGCTGTAAAGGTACAAGGAATTATTTAATGTACTATATCTAATATGCCATCATTTGGTCCCAAACTGGCAGATCAGTGAAACAGGTCATTATTGTAGTTAGTAAGAAGGGTTTCACCTCCACCCTCTTCCAGTAAAAAAAATTAAAAACAGGTTAGTTAGTTAGTTAGTATAACCTACACATTATCCAATGTCTTAACTTCTGGATATGTAAATAAATTAAGATCTGTACTCTATGGCGCTGGTGCTGGTTTTTACATTTCTTTGAGAAGGATTTCTGATATGTTTCAGCTGGTGGACCGACAGCTTTCCGATCAAGTTATCCAAATATTAATAATTTTTTTTACCTGACGTCTTTCATTTTTTTATTTTTTTTTTTATTTTTTATGAAGTACAACTTTAGTTAATTACAAATAAAAAGTTTTGAATTTTTTACTTCATCAGTTAATTTTTTTACAGACTTCTAAAGTTTTGAAAAAGCGCGAATTTTGGCCTGGTACGACTTTACATTTTTTATCATATCTCGGGCTAGAATTAAGATAAAGAGGTGGGAGAGGTATAATTTTTCTCAGAACGGTCCCGGCTTTCATATGTCACAAGACTATGTTTCTTTACATTTTGTTTTGGAGAAATCAAATTAAAAATTTTGATGCGCAATTGTGAAAAAAAGTATCTTTTAAAATTGTGAAAAAATGCATGTGCATGTTACTTGTGTTCTTGGTTGTATTTGTACAGGGATTCAATTTGGGACATCAAACTTTTAAATTTTTTAACCCCTTAAGGACCTTGCGTTTTTTTTTTTTTTTTTTTACACGCTCGTTTTTCCCTCCTTGCCTTCCCAGAGCCATAACTTTTTTATTTTTCCACCTACATAGACCTATGAGGGCAACAATTTTGCAGGACAAGGTGTACTTTCTGATGGTGTTATTCACTGTACTATAAAATATACTGGGGAATGGCAAAAAAATTCCAAGTGGGACAAATTGTGAAAAAAAAACATACTTTCACTATGTTTGCGGGCGTTTTGCTTTTACGGCGATCAATCTTCAGTAAATATAATGTGTATTCTACAGGGTGATACGCATTCGCCAATACCAAACATGTAGGGTTTCCGCTATTGTTTGGTACTGTAAAAAAAATTCCAAACATTTTCATTTTTTGAAATTTGCGCCACGGCGCCATTTTGTGCGACCAATAACTTTTTTGTACTAACACCTACGGACATCAGTGAGGGGGCATTTTTTGCGGGCTGAAGTACTTTCTATTGCTAGCAGTTTGGAATGCATGCAACTTTTTTGATCACTTTTATTCAAATTTTTAAGCGATCAGAATTTTTTGGACGCGTCAATACCAAATATATGTAACTTTTTTTTATTATTGTATTGTTTTTATTTGTATAATGGCAAAAGGGGGGTGATTTGAACTTTTAATACTTTTTTTTTACACTTTAAAATTGTATTTATTTTTTTATTTTAACATTGAGTCCCTCTAGGACGCTTCACCACTAGGGGGCGTGATCATTAATACAGCCTAATGCATTGCATATACAATGCATTAGGTTGTACCAAGATGGTGGTTTCCCCACTCCCTGCCTGGGGCCGGAAGTGGGGCAAACGGGAACATGGTAGCGATGGAGACCTTCACAAGGCTTCCCACTGCCATGTCCAGGCATCGGATCCCCGAAGTTACGCTGCAGGGACTCCGATCACAGTTAAGAACAGTGCACGGCACCGTTTTTCATTCATTTAGACCCCGCGGCCATCTTTGCCGTGGCATCTAAAGGGTTAAACACCGTGGGTGGGCGGTGCCGCCCTCTCCTCCCACTGCGATTAGCTGCTAACACCCGGCTTGCAAAGCCCTTTAGCGACCCTGGGACGTACTCATACGTCCAGGGTCGTTAAGGAGTTAAGCGTTGAATCATCTGATTTTGTTTGTGTGAGTTTCTTCCTCTTTTTTTTTCAAATTACAACTTTTTGAATCCAACATCTATATGCAACAATAAAGAAACACAAAAAACAAATCCCATAAGTGCCAGAATAAATACATCTTAATCATCATAACACAACTTGCTTGGCATTTTCAACTTGTATTCATTGAACATATCAAAAGAAAAAAGGTGATCATATCCTCGTGTCATTTTCTAAATAGTCTCATCCTAATTATATGTTAAAAAACAAGATTAAAAGAACCAATATTTTTAACACCTATCTATTTATTTATATGAACTAATCAAACAATTAATAGTATGTTTTTAAACTGGTCTTTTATCATCAAATTGTCCCTTCTAGTGGGTGAAATGTAATCTTGTCCATAAGCGCTTACTAGCAATGGGCATTTCCTTTTGTGTCAAATAGGATGTACGGCCTGTCATGGCGTTCAGCTCCACCTGAGTTAATATCTCATTTTTGTTAACTTTTAAAATGTCTGGTTTCCTTGAATACACAAAGGATGGCGCTGGTCCAGAAGGATTCAAAAAAGTCAATTCTACTTCTTCATTTTCACAATCTCTGGAGAGTACAGTAACCAGCTAAGAGCGCCGAACACACTTACCAATATTGTAGCACACCGACTCCCTTGATGTCTGTGTAGAGACTACTGTTTGTTCAAGAGTGAACATGTCAGGACATGAAAGCTCTGAAGCTGTGTCTTAGGGTATGTTCACACGGCGTCTTGTGTCCATGTGAACACCCGCTTGTGTGATGCGTGTATGGGTCCGTCTGAATGGACCCAGACACGCATCTAACAATTAGCAGTGTGTTTAACACTGCCAGCAACGAGAGACACGCAGCGACGTTCACACGAACGATCGCCGATGCATATTTGCATCGTGTCTGTCCGATGCATCTTTCGGATGCGATCCAAGTATTGACATGTCATTTCTTGGAGCACATCCGAAAGATGCATCGGACAGACGCGATGCAAATACACGTCGGCGACCGCTCATGTGAATGCCTCTACGTGTTTCTCATTGTGGGCAGTTCAAGACGCAGTGTGAACATACCCTTACTTCCTGACTCTGCGGTGGGCAGATGCTTCAAATGATTGACAGAGCTGCTGGCCTGTCATCTGCTCTGCATTCACTGTCTACCTCTGTTCATTCTTAGGTTGAGCCCTAACAAAGCTTTCTCCTCTGTCCTCTCCTGCTTCTAAGCTGTAACATAATAAAATAATACAATAATATCAAAAATCATGGATTATCTGGTAGATATAGGGCCCACACTTTTAGACCACAAGCTGAACAGATCTGAATTCCAGATTTTCGAATTGACACTGAAATAAAAATATTTTTAAATATGATCCCATCATGATCCCAACTTGAATTTTGGTACAGATGTGACTAGGAGCATAGCAGGCACATGTGCATTTTTGTAAATTTTTAAATGAAACGTTTTTTTCGGAAATGCATTTTAAAATTTTGCGTTTGCGTTCGCATGGGTAAAATATTAACGAAGATACTCTTGTGACATATCTGGTGAAAGCATGTACAGTTCTGAGTAGAAAGGTGTTTATTTTGTTTCTCTATCTTTTTTCCAGCCTGAGTTATGAGGAGAAATGTAAAAACAGGCAGCACCAAAATTCACACTTTTTCCAAATTTTGAAAATCTCTGAGACACTAGTGTACTACCAAATAATAAAATCTCAAAAGAATTAAAAATATAGAGGTAAAAATCATTGGTTCACTTGACAAGGAATGACCCGTGTATGGATGAGCCCCTTTTTCTCTATACCTATAACCTATGAGATATACTTTCCAAAAGTGGTCCACAGAAAGACAACCAGTAAACTGCGTAAACACGAATTATACCCAGGACACAAGATTTTTAATTTAAACCCTTTGCGTGACATGTATGTACGCAGCTGCTCCAGTATTTTGGCGCAGCCCTGTTCTCTAAATGTATGAGCTGGCGCACTCGAAATGTAGGCGCATTTTGTGACGCCCAAGGTACTTTGTAATGTGCCTAAGATGTGGGGGTGTTCTGGGGGCATGTCGCACCACAATTATATGATTCTACACATTTATGACTGTAGAATGACAAAACTAGGTGCATTACTGCTGAAACAGCCAACCCAAGTTAAAAGTGGTGTACCTGAGCCTGAGTTGTCGTAGTGGAACTAGAATGCAACAAATCTATGACCCACAGTAGAACAGATTCATACATTCTGGCACATTCTACACTGCTATTTAGAAATGGCCTCTTTGTGCCTAGATCATACATGTCACCCTTTATGTTTACTCAGAAACATCACTTTTACGTTTATTAAAAAAAAGCTGCAGTACGCTTAGTCCCCTTGGTGCACGTTATGCATTTCATTGGTAATTTTAGTCCACAAACTGTTGTGTAAATCTTAAGAAAGAGGACTGGATCCTCGAAACATCACTGTAGCAGCACATGTGTGCTGAGTGCTCTCTGACTTTGAACATGACGTAACACAACAGTTTGTAGACTAAAATCACCAGCGGAATGCATTACTTGTACCAAGAGGACTAAGAATACTACAGGTTTTTACTAAGCTTTTATATATGTAAATTGATGTTTTAAAATAATTAAGAAAATGTTAACATAAAGGAATTTTTGAAGGTTTAAATGAAAAATCTAGTGCCTGGGTATAATTTGTGCTTTTCTCTTTCACTATTATCTTCACCACCTACTACACTCACCCACCATGCTTTTCCTGTCCTCTATAACCTCAACCTCCATTTTCCTGAAACTAATTCACACCTCCCAACTTTTAGAGAGTGCAAAGAGGGACACATCAGGCCTCGCCTCTAACCACACCCAAAACATGACATCACACCAAGACACGCCTATAACCACGCCCCCACACATACATGCCAACTTTTTAGACAGGCAAATAGGGACATATTTTCAGGATTTCTTTTTATCCGATGTTAAAATAAGTTGTCGTGTATTATACAGCGAGGAAACAACCAGATACTTTTTAAAGCAAGAAAGTCCGATTATTGACGCAAATCTGTTTTCTAAATGAAAAAGAGGGACATTTATAGAGCAAAGAGGGACAGAGGGACAAGGTTCAAAAATAGGGACTGTCCCTCTAAAATAGGGACAGTTGGGAGGTATGCTAATTGCCTATCCCCAAACCCTTCTGCTGGGCAATGAGCTCTTTATCCCACCATGCATTTTACCCTTGCACCTGTCTGCCGCCACCAACCTGTTTCCCACTGTCAATGCCCTCCGCACTAAACAGACCCAACCAAATTACTGTCTATCCTACTACCATCTATTAACCCCCCTCTCTGCTCCTCCTGGCTGCTGAGGACATATCTCCTAACCACAGGCCCCCTTAGCACATTACCACTATTGCATCTCCGTTCCTACCAGATCTGTACCTACAAACTCTTTCCCTGCCGGAAAAGGGCTTTGAAGCGAGATCGCAGCTGCGGGCACCATTCGGTTAATATGGCAGCTGGAAGCCATGTGAAGGCTTCCATTGCCGCCATTTTTTCTGTTTTACTACTAGTAAAACCGTCATCTTTGTATTACAATGCATTAGGCTATATAAACTATTGCACCCCCTAGTGGTGAAATGCCCTAGGGGACTCAAAGTGAAAGTAAAAAAAAATGTTTTAAAGTGTAAATAAAAAAATATTAAAAGTTGAAGTCACCCCCCTGTTGCCATTTTGCAAATCAAATAGATAAAATAAAAAAGTTACACATATTTGGAATCACCATGAAAAAGTCCGCTCTATTAAGATATAACATAATTTATCCCGTACGTTGAACACCATAGAAGACAAAAAATTCCAAACACCAAAAATATGCTTTTTGCTCATAGCATGTCCCATACCAATTGGAATAAATTTAAACAAAAAAGTGCCATGCATTCCAATCTGGTAGCAATAAAAAGTACACTTTAGCCAGCAAAAATGACCCTCACTCAAGTACGTAGATGTTAGTACAAAAAAGTTATTGGTCGCATAAAACAGCGCTGCCATGCAAATGTCGAAAATAGAAAATATTTGGTATTTTTTT
The DNA here is from genome assembly GCA_025379985.1 of Phyllomedusa bahiana. Lineage (NCBI taxonomy): Eukaryota > Metazoa > Chordata > Amphibia > Anura > Hylidae > Phyllomedusa > Phyllomedusa bahiana. The sequence continues at coordinate 62,715 of JAODAL010011372.1, forward strand.
TACGGTACCAAAACATAATGAGACCCGTACATCTTTGGTATTGCCGGATTCATATCGACCTGTAGAATACAGATAACACATCATTTTTACCGAAGACTGAATGCCATGAAAGCAAAACACCCGCAAACATGGTGCAAGTAAATTTTTTTCACATTTTGCCTCACTTAGAATTTCTTTGCAATTTCTCATTCTATTGTACGATTAATGACACCATTAGAAAATACACTTTGTCTCGCAACATAAAAGCCCTCATATGTTTATGTAGATGAAAAAAAGTTATGGCTCTGGGAAGGCGGGGAGGGAAAAACGAACGTGAATAAAAAAAGGTATCAGCATTTAACCCCTTAAACTTAAAACCTACTCCTGCTCCTCCTATTTTTCTCTTTGGAACACACGGTCTGTATGCAATAAACTCTCCTACATACTTGAACTCTTTATATTACAGAACTTATCCTACCCTGGCTGACACCCTCTGACACAGTCTCTCCTGCTGTGTTCTCCTTTCGTGGCTTCCAATTTACCCATGCTCCCCATCCTGGTAACAATCATGGTGGAGGTGTCGGCCTTCTCATATCTGATACTTGTTCCATTGTCCCCATGTAAGCCTTGTACCGAAGTGGGCTTCTACTTTACTGAATTATACAAATAAGTGTACTCAGAAACCACAGAATTACATGCACACAAGTGTTCTCCAAAAACACAAGAACTTTACCTACCAGTGGACTTGGAAAGGCTGGCAGAGACAATGAGTCTGTTCCACCATCCGACACCCATTCCACATCTACCTTCTCTCACACTCACCTCTATTGAGGAGCACTCTGTCCACATCTACACCTACTCTAACCTCCAAGTGGCCATCATCTTCCGACTACTAGGCCCTGTCACCGCCTTTCTCAACCACCCTATCATCATCATGATAGATTTCAACATCCCTATCGATACTTCCCACTCAGCTGCCTGCAAACTCCTATTGCTCTCCTCTTTCTTTTGCGTCTCACATTGGACTTCTGGAGTAACTCACAAAGAAAGACACTTGCTATACCTCGTCTTTACCCAATTCTGCCCCTATCTAACTTCGTTAACTTTCCTCTCCCTATATCTGACCACAGCCTGCTTATCTCACCACACTCCAACCCACCTGTCCTTCCTGTCTCAAATTTAGTACACACCTGCAGGAACCTCCAAGACCTTAACCCTCACACTTTCTCTGACTCTCTTGCACCTGTGGTGCCGCAGAGCAGCACAGAGGGAGGCAGAGGAGAGGGTGATGGAAGTGACAGCCGCAGGCCCGAAGAACCACTCCTTGTCACGGTGGCTACATACTTCGTTACCCGTGCCTCCCATGCCCCCCCCCCCAGCACCAGTAAAGAAGGGATCTGCACTGTGGATGATGGGGGGGGTAATTGTTTTCCACTGGGGCCCACGCTTTTAGGGGTCTCTCCCTCAACTGCCTGCGGTGAGTGGTGTGCGGGGTCCCTTTGATGCGTGGTGCAGAAAAAATAGGCAGGAGACATACTTCACCAGGCAAGATGGAATACACATGATAGTGGTAGCGTTCAAATTATATCTAAGTCTTTCCAGTCCAAGCCACTCAGTAGAATAATGCAGGCTAGTGTTCCTGAAATCATGCATGAATGCCTTTCAGACCTGCTGTCTGGGATATCATCCGAACAGCTCAGCTGAGTCCCTCTATTTTTGCCTTACCTCTTTCCAGACCTACTCCCATGCAGCCAGGGAAGATGAGGAATTGGAGCTGACCTCTGAGCCCAGAGGCAGCACAGCCGATGTCAGGATGGCTTGATGGAGTCCATCTCTGACAGCTGCAGATGATGATGATGACACTGATACCCTTAAGGTAGATATCAGTGGGGAGAGCACAAAATAGAGGTCATTTCTAGAACATTGTTAGAGCAATTATTACAGACTAATAATGCAATTATTAATAAACATTATGAAAAATTTTAACCCTTAATGGTCTGTTGTACCACCAACTCCTGCACACTACACACTTGTTTGATGACCAAGATGCAGCCACCGCTTTCTACAATCATCTCCACTCTCAATTTGGTTGTCCCTTCCACACACAACAAAACCCGCAAATTCAACAGACAACCGTGGCACACAGATTCAACTAAAATGCTTAGGTGAGTTTCCAGAACTGCTGAACGTTGCAGAAGGAAAAACTTCTCCAAAGACAACCTCACCTATTAAAAATAATCACTTTTTAAATTCACATCTGCACTCACCTCCACCAAGCAGGATTACCACTTTACCACTATCATATATGTGCTGTCTTACAACCTTAGACAACTATTCAACACCTTCAACTCTCTCCTCTATCCTCCAGCAACCCTTCCCCCATCTCTCCTCTCAGGGGATGTTTTCACCACTCACTTCCTAAACAAGATCAACCTCATCAGAGAATGCTTTGCCCACCTCTATACCTGCACAGTCCCCACCGCCCACCTCTATATCTGCACATTCCCCACTGCCAGCCCCTATACCTGCACAGTCCCATCCACCAGCCCCTATACCTGCATGGTTGCTACCATCCATCTCTATACCTGCATGGTCCCCACCTCCCACTTCTATACCTGCACAGTCTTCACTGCCCACCTCTATACCTCAATACCTGCACCATGCACTTCTCCTCTAACCTGCTTCTCCACTGTTACTCATGACAAGTTTTCATCTCAACTCTCCAAATCCAACATCACTACCTGTAATCTTGACCCATGCCATCCCACCTCATCCCAGACCTTAGTGCTGTTATCATCCCAGTCTTCACCCATATTTTTTACCTATCATTAACCTCTGGCATATTCCTTTTTCCTATAAACATTCTAAAATTTCACCCATCCTTAAGATACCATCTCTTGACCCCCTTCTCTCTGTCCAACTATTGCACCATCTCACTGTTTCTATTTGCATCTAAACTACTTGAGCAGCATGCATTGAAATGACCTCCCATATTCCCTCCAACTCTCTTCTTGACCTGCTGACATCTGGTTTCCGTTCCCACCATTCTATAGAAACTGCCCCAGCCAAAGTCACCAATGATCTAGTAACAACTAAAGACTACTCTGTGCTTCTCTTCTTACACTTGTCCTCTTTCTATGACACTGTCGACGACTCCCTACTGCTAAAAATCCTCTCATCGCTAGGCATCACAAACTTGGCCCTTTCCTGGATCTCCTCATACCTCACTCGGACGTTCAAACTCACACACCACTTCCTCCCTTGCCCTCTTTCTGTTGGTGACCCCCAGGGGTAAGTCCTGGGCCCACTACAATAACTCTGCTACCCCTGCACCACCCCATAAACATGTCTGCCCCTCACCTTTCATCTTTTTCCTCTTTCCTTGTAGATTGTAAGCCTTCTCAGGCAGGATCCTCCCTACCAGTTGTTAGTTACTTACTATTGCCACTGTAACCCCCTCCAATGAACAGTATCCTGGAATCAATGGCGCTTTGAAATAATTAATAATAATAATAACAATGACATGGTACTGAAATTGAGGAGGAGGAAAATCGTGGACCTGGGCAGTCTGTAGTTACACTGTAACTGTGATATATTTATTACGAAAAAAAAGAGGTGTGGGCCACCAGTAAACTGGCTACAGGGTGATAGGTGCCCAGGTTTATTGCTTATTGGTATACTTTATACAATTCTTCATCTTGCTCTCTTATTTTTCCTAGAGGATTTAGTTATTCCCTTTATATCATTTGTTACTGCACGTTATTGTATTACAGGTTTACACTTCCAACAAATTATTTATTGTGGTATGCAATACACAAAGTTGCAATACACAAAATTGAGAGACAGTATTGCCTGAAATAAACAACATAACAATTTAGCTGATATCAATGTATCTGGTCTGGTAACAATTAGATACAATCCACATAACAGAAGATACATAAGTTTTGTGCGCATATCATAATGCAATAAAATAAAGTAATAATGTCGGTTGCTCATGACAGGAAAATGCAGGTAGAATGCAACTTTCAATATTGGAAAAAACTGGTCAGTTGTGTGAAAGGGGTAAGACATTAACGTCAAGGGTAGAAACCAAATGCGATGAGGCCCAATAAAATGCTAGCAACAATGGGGCAGATTTATCAAGGCAGTTGCATCAGAATTCTGGCTCAATTTGCGCAAAAAAACAGCTTTACGCCACATTTACTATGTGTTTTAGACAGTTTCAGGCGCATCTGTGCCTCATAAAGCAAAGGGGCGTGACTTCATAAAAAGGGGTGTGGCTTCATGTGAAGGGAGCGTGGCTTAAATGTGACAAAAATGCCCCAGAATCTGCGACAAATTCTGGCGTAAAAGTAAGCCAACTTAAAGATGATACAAACTTAGACTAGACAGTTCTAACCTGCACCAGATTTATCAACACTATGATAAATGTGGTACATTGTAAGAATGTCTAGTCTAACTTTACACTGTCTAAAAGTAAGACACTATTGATAAATCTGCCCTAGAGTTCCTAAAGCTGCTTAAATTTGGGAGAATCAAGGTATTTTGATCAAGAGGACCACATTTTGTTGTATTTGGTGGCTTCCTCTGGGGTTTGAGCCATCAATTCCTCCATGCGTCGTATGACAACTACTTCAGCCAACCATTTTGATAGCCTGCAGTAAATGTCTAGTCAGCGATTTCTTGTAATTAATGTGAGAAAATTTGAACATGTATAGCAATGTAGCATCTGAAATATTGGGGATAGCCACTCCTGTAGCACCGTGAATAGCTTTAAGAATTGACTTTCAGTACAACCCCATCCGGTGGTGGGTTATCGTACCTTCCTCCCTCCCACAGCGCCAGCAAGAGCTGCTTACATTAGGGTACCAGTTATGTATCATGGCTGGGACCTGATACCACCTTGTTAAGATTTTGTAGCTAGTCCAATCCTAACTCTATGTGGGTGTCAGGACTGCGCTACTGGCCCTTTAAGGATTTCTGCAGCCTCAGCCAGGGTGCGGATTGGTGCTTAAAGGGTTAAGCACTTGAGCCAATCCCTGGCTGGGGCAGGGGTTGTAAACTGCTTCCTGTCTGCCAGTCTCTGCTGGTGATTGTTTTTGTGTCCTAGCTGTCTGTTTGCTCTGCTGTGTTGTTTTGCTGGTTCTCGGATTTTGGCTATTCTTTCTGGTTACTCTCCTGCTCTGTCCCTTGGTACCTCACATTCTCCTGGTTTGACCTCGTCCTGTACAACTATTCTTTATTTGTTATCTGTGGTGTCTGTTCCTTGTTTGTCATACATTTTGTCTTCTTTCTGTTTGGAACACTTCTTACTTACTTCTGTACCAGCTCAGGAAGAGGTTCGAGTGTGTGGTAGCCCTTTTCAGGATGGTTGCCATGCTTAGGCAGGGTAAGACAGGGTGAAACTAGAGCGCCCTTTACAGAATCACCGGCCTCTATTTTTATCCTTCTACTATGTAACCAATGAAATCATTAGTGGACCAGATGCATGGCCTGACGCAACTGGTTCAGGATCTCACCCAAAGGATCCAGCTGCAGGAGTCTACATCCTCCCAGGGTGACGTGTCTGTATATCTCCCTCAAGCTCAACCTACCGAATTAAAGCTAAACCCCCCCAACCCCCTGGGGGAAAAAGGGAAAAAAGGGGGAAAAAAAAAAAAAAGCTTCATGGGATTCCAAAGCTTGGGCATTCTACTTAACACCTTCCCGACATTGGACATATGCATACGCCTTAGTGGAATGCTTCCCGCAAAAGGACTATGCATACGTCCTGGGGACGCGGGGCTTGCGGGGGAGCCGCGCACGAAAGCAAAAGGAACCAGCGGTAAATTACCGCGGCTTCAGTCCCATCACCCCCGGCCGGTGAGTCCGGCCCCTTTGGGTGGAAAACGCTTTCATTCCCCGCAGCCTGTCAGGCTGCGATAATAAAGGGGGCAGCAGGAGTAGCTGCTGCTGCGTCCGGGCGCAAGCGGCGCAGATGCCGGCCGCCGGGTCTCTTCCGGGTCCTGAATGCTTTTTGAAAGCATGGGTAGTCTGGGGACGCCACCATGCCCACAAGCAGGGGGGGGCGGGTGTCAGTATTCCCCAGGGCGATTGCACAGCAAAACCCTGTGCACGGCCTCCATTCAAACAGAAAATCAAACGTTGTTTTTTTCCCCAGGGGGGATTTGCTGTTAAAATCCCCTGGGGAAATGTAAAAAAAAATTAAAAAGTAAAAAAAAAAAAAAGTAAAACACAAAAAAAAAAAAAAAATTAAAAACACGCACCGCCCTTTTCCCCCTTTACAAATGCCAACGCCCCCCAAAAAGTCAAAAAATAAATAAAGTACCCATATTTGGTACGCCTTGTGCGTAAGACCCACCCAATAAATCTGTCACTTAATTAACCCGTACGGTGAACCCGTAAAAAAAAAAAAAAAAACATCACAGAACTGCATTTTGTACACCGCGCACATAAAGGGGAATAAAAAGCGACAAAAACCATAAAAATCCCAAAATTTTTTGTCCCAATTTAAAACGTCATTTATCCCGCAAAAAAAAATCCTTAAGTCTCTGTATACGAAAAATAAAATAGTTATGGCTTCAGAAGACAGGTGCTAAATATTATTTAACACAATAAAAAAACTTTTTTTTTTAAAGTGTTTTCAAAATTAAAAAAAATTTTTAAAAAAGGGGTATCGCGTAATGCCGACCCAGAAGTAAAGCTAACTGGTCATGGATATGCACAGTGAGCGCTTTTAAAAAAAAAAAAAAAACTACTAGGATTGCAGTATTTTCTTACCCTGCCTTAAAAAAACGGATTTAAAAACTGATCAAAAAGTCTTGCCCCCCCAAAAAAATCCCAATAAAAACTCATCTCATCCCCAAAAAAAAGCCCTAAACAGCTTGTACACTAAAAAATAAAAATTTTGCTCTCAATAGGGCATGCAAAAAGTTTTTTCCTTTTTTGAATAAAGTGTTTTTATTGTTAAAAAGCAGTAAAAACATAAAAAAATATAAAAATTGGGACGCTGTAATCTTTTCGCCCGTAGTAAATACTAGCATTTCAGTTAACTGGGGGGACCCTGTAAAAAAAAAAAATAAAAAAACCCCCCAGGAATGTGTATTTTGTTCAAAACCCTCACAAAAACCTTAAATAAAAAGTGATCAAAGCGGCTTTCCCCCCCAAATGGACTATAAAAAACGAAATCTCCCAAAAAAAAAAACCCATAATCGTTCCATTACAAAAACCAAAACTTATGGCATCGAACGGACAACATAAAAACGAAATTTTTTTAAGCCCTATTCATTTGCAAAGTAATAAAACAAAAAAAACTATAAAAAAATTATATCATTGAAATTTTCCCAAACCCCCAAGTAAAATATCCTTCATTTAACTGCACGGCGAACACTGAAAAATTTGAAGCCCAAAAAAACAATCGGAATTGCTTTTCCCCCCCTCTTTTCAACCAATCAAAAAAAACAACTTTGGAAAATTGTCCCCCAAAAAATGTACAATACCCCCCAGATGTTCTATCCAAAAGGGGGTGATTTCGGGAAGGTTTCACCTGTCGGTACTTGGGGGATTTGAAAATGCACTTGGCCCCACCAAAACTTGCTCCAAAACCAAATAACACTCCTCCCCTTTTATGCCCTCCATGCGCCAAAAAAACAGTTTACACCCCACTTGTGGGGAATTGCCGAATTTTTGAAGAAATTGCTAACAAAGTTTTTGATGCTTTTTTTTACCAGGAAAAAGCCTCGTATGCCCAAAAACAAAAACCCCCTGGAATATTCCTTAAAGGGGGTTTAGTTTCCAAATTTGGGGTTTTTTTAGGGGGTTTTTTAATTTTTGCACTTTGGGGTTTTCTGCAAACCTGAAAGGCCCCTAAATAAAATCGAAAAAAATTTAGACCCCATCCAGTAGGTGTCCCCTATTCGGGGGCTTGTGGTTGAGCCAAATAATCAATGGGGGCCAAATTTGGTTTCTCTAAAAACGGAAAAATCGGGGGAATCAATATTAAGTTGCTTTCCCTGATCCAATTTCCGTATTCTTGGAATAATGTATAAAAATTTGAAAACGCAAAAAAAATAAATTTTTAAATTTCACTTACTTTTGCTTAATTCCTGTAAACACCTAAGGGGTTTAATAAACTTCCAAAATGGGGTTTTTTAATACTTTAAGGGTGTAGTTTCTTAGATAGTCATTTATGGGTATCTAACTACAGGTCAATCAAAGTCACTTTAAAACGGACTGGTCCCTAAAAAATGTATATTGCAAATTTTCTTGAAATTTAAAAATTTACACAATTTTTCAAGCCCCAATGTCTAAAAAAAAAATCATTTAAAAAAAATATGCCAAACTACAGCAACATATGGTTGCTGTTTTAAATATTTTGAGTGGAAAAAACTATCTGTCTTTCATGCAGAAATTTTTTTAAGTTTGAAATTGGTAAATTTTTTAAATTTTTTTAAATACTTTGAATTTTCACAAATAAACAAGCTTTTTTGGACCAAAATTTCTTACTATCTTAAAGCACAATTTTTGTCACGAGAAAACAATCTCTGAAAAACACATGGATGGTTAAAGTGTCAAAAAGTTATTCTCAATAAAGTGCACATGACAGATTTCAAAATTGGGGGCCCGTCAAGAGGCCCCAAAAATGGCTCCCGGCGGGGTAAGGGGTTTTTAAACAGGGGCGTAACTTAGAATCGGGCCCCAAATCAAACTTTTGGATGGGGCCCCCCCCCCTCGCCCCCTCCCCTCACCACGACCCCGTACCGCTGCTTTAGATAAAGTAATAAAACAAGGGGCAAATACCTCACCATACATTCACCATCAAATGCTCCCAAACAAATCCCATATACCCAAAACCAACATTCCAAAACCTATTTAAAAAAGACCTGATTATACCCCCAGAACACAACCACAAATTTTCCACCCAAAAAGTTGGAATAAACCCCTACACTATTTCTGATAGTAAAAGACCAAAAACCCCGTCTAATATAATAATATATAAAAATTAGTGACCATATAGGGGATTACCGTGTACCCAAAGGCTCTGCAACTGTATATAAAAACCATACAGTGACCCTATAGTGGTAGACACCCGTGACAACTTGCGCTGTAATTACCTCCTACATGACCCCTATAGTGGTAGCAAACCCCGTTAAAAGGGTTGCAGATGTATTTACCTCCAAACATGACCCTTAGTTAATAGCATGTACACGGCTCTGCAGACATATAATGATTTTAGGCAGTTTTACATCTTTGACTCACAGGTACGTTTCTCGACCAGTGGTTTACTTTTCTTTTTTTTTGATCCGGTCCGTCCCCATCTGATGAATCTCCCCACACTTTCCCTGCAATTAGAACAAAAAATTTAGAATCCTGACTTTTTCCGCATGCCCCCCTGCTATATGGGCCCTTTTTGGCAGGGGAGGGTTTAGTAGGATATATGGGGGGCCCCAAATAGGGGAAGGTTTTTGGGAGCCAATAGAGTGCCCTATGGCAGGAGGGTTTAGTAGCTATAGGGGCCATACAGGTAGACAGGGGTTAGGGGGGCTATAGGGGCCAATAGGAGGGTTTTTTGGGAGCTAAAAGGGGCCCCCTAAAGTAGACACAGGCTGTGGGGGTATCAGGCAGGGTTTTGGGGGATACGGCAGGGTTGTGGGGATACGGAGGATGTTTGGGGGTATACGGCAGGGATTGGGGGTTACGGCAGGCTATGGGGGGTAAGGCAGGCATATGGGGGGTAAGGGGGGCATTGGGGGCTGTATAGGAGGCAATGGGGGGGGTATAGGCAGCATATAGGGGCTGTATAGGCAGGCAGGGGGTATAAGGGGCTGTTAGGAGGCAGGGATATAAGGGGCTGTATAGGCAGGAGGCAATTGGGGGTGTATGGCAGGCATATAGGGGCTGTATAGGCAGGCAGGGGCATATAGGGGGCTTTTTAAAGGGAGGCAGGCATATAGGGGGTGTATAGGAGACAGGCTGGGGGGGAGGTAAAAAAAGAAATTCTTTTACCTCGGGTCCACCTCCCCCCGAGCGCCCCCGCTCCGCTCTTTCTGCTTTCCCCCCCGCCCTCGCGCTCGCTGGGCGGCGCGGTGATGTGACGTCACCGCGCGTGCCCATGGGACCACAGAGCGCCGGCAGGGGAAGTAGCAGGGCGGAGCGAGGGTCGCTCCTTTCTGCTACCTCCGGGTAGCGTTGCCTCTGAACGCTCGGACCGGAGGGCCCGGGCGTTCAGAGGGAGTATGCGCCGGGCCCCACAGCTCCCCGCCCGCCGTAGTGAACTGTTACGTTCACTGCCGGCGGGCACATGAGCGGCATTACCGGGGTAGCGGACGCGGTAGCAGCTGCCCCGGGGCCCCCCTAAGCGCAGGAGCCCCGTAGCAACTGCTACCCCTGCTACCCCGGTAGTTACGCCCTGGTTAAAAGGGTTTTATCGCTACAAAGATCATGTCTCAGATTATAGGGACAGTAAAAATAAGCACTTTTGTAATTGGTTTGCATTGCCTCTGTCACTTGGTTAAGCAGATATGAGCTTTTCTGTAAATCTGTATTCTGTTTCTGCTGCTGCTTGTCGGGACACACCTCCTGGCCGGATCCCGCCCCTAGACACACCCCTTGCTCTGTGATTGGCTTGCTGACATTTCATTGAGCCTGTTTGAATATGCCCCCAGACAGGAAACGCCCCTGACACGCCCCCTGTGCTGTGATTGGCTGCCTGCACACTCTGTGTTTACTCCCCTCTGAGTTGTTAAAATCGATAGTGAAACCAAGGTTTGCTGGCACTATACTCATCTCCTAGCTCTAGGGTGAATGATCTGGGCAATTACTGGCTGTTTAAGTCACAGATCCCCTCATATAACAGAGTCTTATAGAGTCTCCTACCTGTTAACAGGGGGAGAGAAGGGTAGGAGGGCAGTGTGCATTGCTCCATATAACCCAGTCTCCTGCCTGGTAACAGAGGGGAAGGGGGGGCAGTGTACATTCCTCACATGTCTCATCAGTTCAGGCTGTGTGTATAACTGCATATACCACATTCATACAGTCTCCTGTCTGGTAACAGAAGGGGAGGAGGGACAGGGCAGTGTACACTCCTCACATGTCTCATCAGTTCAGGCGGTGTGTATAACTGCATATACCACATTCATACAGTCTCCTGTCTGGTAACAGAAGGGGAGGAGGGAGAGGGAAGTGTACACTCCTCACATGTCTCATCAGTTCGGGCTGTGTGTATAACTGCATATAGCACAGCAAGGAGCTTTGGAGCCTGAAGGCTGCAGACATAAGAAGCATGCAGGAGGCTACAGAGCAGTTATATCCAGACAACCTTCTGCATTCCCTGCTTCACACAAAATGATGATGTCACAGTTCTTCAGTGAGGGGAGACACACCTCCTGGGAGGAGAGACATGCCTGCTGACAGGAGAGACTTGCCCCTGGATTTAAAATTCAGTCTCAGAGAATTAGCTGAACAGCACGAACAGTTCAAAGGATAAAACTCCTTTGAATCCGGCCTCTCCCGAACTCCTATCCGTTGATTCATTTTTCCAGGCCTTGCGATTCTTATATGATGAACCAGACGTCAGGTCAGTAGCTGAAACCAACCTCTTGTCTCTCCGTCAGGGGCGGCGACCAGTGGAAGACTACTGCTTTGAGTTCAGTGGCTGGTCGGGACCCTCTCAGTGGAACGACCCAGCACTACAGTGTCTTTTTCGGCAAGGTCTGTCTGAGACACTCAAAGATCTGTTTGTTGGTTACCCGCAACCTGAAAGCCTGGAAGAGTTTATGACTCTGCCTATTCGGCTTGACCGTCACCTCTGCAAGCACCAAAGGGAAGAGCCTGAGGTACCTGCTTCACCCTTCATATCCAATGAGGCGTTAGAGATTGATCAGGAACCGATGCAGCTTGGGCGGGGGTTTTAAACCGCTTCCTGTCTGCCAGTCTCTGTTGGTGAGTGCTTTGTGTCCTAGCTGTCTGTTTGATCTGCTGTGTTGTTTTGCTGGTTCTTGTATTTTGGCTATTCTTTCTGGTTTCTCTTCTGCTCTGTCCTTTTGGACCTCGCATTCTTCTGGTTTGACCTCTGCCTGTACGACTATTCTTTATTTGTTATCTGTGGTGTCTGTTCCTTGTTTGTCCTACATTTTGTCTTCTGTCTGTTTGGCACATGTTTTACTAGGTACAGCTCAGGAAGAGGTTCAAGTGTGGGGGTCGCCCTTTTCGGGGCGGTTGCATTACTTGGGCAGTGTAAGCCAGGGTGAAACGAGGGCATCCCTTACAGTGGGAGATTGTAAAGATGATTATAGTAAGTGTGGAAAGATCCATCAATTTTGGATGAGGTGCGTGCTAAATTTCTAGAGTGATTTTTGGTATGTGGGATGTGAAAGTGTGCGATCTTGGAGCATAATGCCCTAGCCAACACACAGCTACTTATGTTGCTGTGTTAATAAAATTTACTGCAGCAAGACTGTAGAAGTCTGCCCCAAGAAGCCTTCAGTAACCTTCTGACCTCAAGCCTAGTGACCTAGTTCTCGTAAGAAAGGCTTAGAAAGAGCCTTGTTATGTTTAAGTTCCAGCGAGGTTACATTCTGGATGACTGATGACAGGAGCTTACCTCTATTCCTTTTTAGCCTGCTGCTGTGTTTGATGAGGACACCTCTCAAAACGCACTACAATGCTTCCCATTTTAGAGTTGGTGCTAACTCTTCTAGACAAACCGTGTCCAATAATAATAATTCATTTAACCTCCATGTTCTCCCTTGCTGTGGTAAAGTACGGGAGCAGAAAATTGGTGAGTAGTCCGACCACAAAATATTTGCTATGGAGGAATCCTTAAACCATGGAAGGGCATTATATTGTTTCATGATATAGTCAGTACGACTATACAGATCATGTGGGTTTGAGTAAAAGCTATTATCCCGATCGGAGGGATGTTGGATTCATCAACTAACGCATAGTTGGTTATTTTAGCCCTTATAATTGCCAAGTAGGAAATGGAGGATCTATCGGTGGAGTTGTCCAATGTAGGATTGGGAGTGAGGATAAAGTCCCCAAAGAATAAAATGGTAACATGGACCTCTGGCAGAACTGCATCAATCGGGTCAATTAAGTGCTGAACTTTACCCTGGGGCCTGAGGGCTCAATGCACCCTTTCAAGCTCAATGTGTCAGAGGGCCATCTGAATATATCATTAAATGGGTTGTCTTACTATAAAGATTGCTTTTTATGTTAAAGATCTTGCAAAAACAAGTCACTTTGCAATATATGTCCATTAACACTGTCCTACCTATTCTGAGATATCCTCTCTTGTATGGGTTGTATCAGCTCCTCAGATTGCTATAGCTACAGACCTGGCTTGTACTGCAGCCTTGTAGAAGCCAGTAAACATGGCCCTGAATTCAAAATGAAACCAAGAAAACAGGACTGAGGTAAGATGAATCAATGTAGTGAGACAATCTCTTTAAAGATATATATTAGGATGGTAAATAACTCAGTAGAAGATACGGTTTCAGGAAGTCCTCTTACAAAGAGGTTATTTTTCCTGTTTCTGTTTTCCACATCATCTAGATGTTGCTGGAGAGCAAATAATTGTGCAGTGTGTTGGTTCAGGGAGGAGAGAGTGGAGAAAGTTGAATCCTAAACCTGATTTAGGTTATCTACTTTCGTAAACATTGGCTACCTCAGTGCGGAAGATGGCAAACTCTTCTATGAGTTGCTTAGCTGGGGTAGAAATGTCATTTCTGGTTGGAAAAGTCTGGGTTTGAGTAATTTAAGGTCTGCTAGTGTAATGGGTTTGTTATCCTCTAATGCAGATGGATCGTTAACTGCTAAAGCAGCCGGTGATCCAAGAGAAACCACTTGAGGTGGGCTCTGACTGTGGTGGTAACTTTGTTCAAAGTTATGTGGGATATGGTGCAGACTGCAGAATTAGCTTGGCTTCTTTGTTGCTGGTAGAAAGCATTGAACTTCTGAATGTGCAGGTGGGTTGTGTATGATATGTAGTTGTAAATGGTATCATCTCCCATGATGGCTGTGTCAAGAAAGAGCATCATAAGGTGGGTCTATCCATGACAAGCCAGAAGACCATATTGGAGATTTATTGTCTTTGTCAAGAAAGAGAATCATTAGGTGGGTCTATCCATAACAAGCCAGAAGACCATATTGGAGATTTATTGTCTCCATTGGGATGGTTGGGAAAGTCTGGGTCTGAGTAATTTGAGGTCTGCTAGTGTAATGGGTATGTTACCCTCTAATGCAGATGGAGCGTTCACTGGTAAAGCAGCTGGTGATCCAAGAGATACCACTTGAGGTAGGCTCTGACTGGGATGGTAACTTTGGTTAAAGTTATGTGGGGTATGGTGCAGACTGCAAAATTAGCTTGGCTTCCTTGTTACTGGTACAAAGCATTGAACTTCTGAATGTGCAGGTGGGTTGTCGATGATATGTAGTTGTAAATGGTATCATCTCCCATGATGGCTTTGTCCAGAAAGAGCGTCATTAGGTGGGTCTATCCATGACAAGCCAGAAAATCATATTGGAGATTTATTGTCTCCATTGGGGTGATACTGATGCCTCACATCTTGTGACAAAAACAAGGGGTTAATGGCTGTGGGAAATGTAGCTGCCTGTGGTATCTTTATGAAGGGGGACCATGGGAGAGGTACAGGATTAACTACTCGTGCTAGTGATGCCTGAACTTGGGGGGTATAGTTTGCAGCACTGATTGCATGAAGTGCTTGCAGCGTCCCAATAGAATAGGATGAGGGAGTAGACTAGGTGCCCATATTCCCGTTTGGAGAATGAGGAGTGTCCCCAGAGACAGATGACAGCAGTATGGGCTGGGGACTAGCGCATGTCCAAAATGGCTCCCTGTATATGTTGGGATTTGGTGTGGGCACCCGGTACCTGTGCAGGGGTATAACCCCTGGAATTGGAATTCTCCGGAATACCTTCAGCCAGAACACACTGTGACCCCACGGCAGAAGGCTGGAGGTCTGGTGATGTGGCTCGAGGCAACGCAGCAGTCAGATGAAGAGACCGCTGGCCTCCTACAGACAGCTGTGGGAGGTAGTCCAGTTTTGGCAGATAAGAGTTAATAGCCCAGGCAGGCAGTGTTGGGCCTGTGTATGTAGTGACTGGGGGCAGGATGGACAATCAACAAGCTTGGGTGGGTGGAGCTTAGCCAAGAAAGAAAGGGGGCTGCTTGTGAGCTCAGGGGAAGCTGCTGCAACTGTCAGTGTAGTGTAGTGAGTGAAGTCAGGAGTCTGTGAGGAAAAATGACAGACAGAGGAGGGAGAGTGAGCCCCTCAGAGGAGGACAGTTTGAAGCTGTCATGAGGGGAGGAAGATTCCTATGGCTATCAAACAATATGTCCAAGGTTTAGATGGATATGTATATAGTTCGAACTAATTGTTAAAGCAGAGAAAACCAGGAGAAGCTGGGGAAGAAATCCTCACTTCCAGGGCAAGCAGAGAGCCCGGGAAGAAGCACCGAACTGGGAAGCAGCTAGAAAGGTCAGCGGAATCCCAAAGCAACCTGTCACTAACCCTGGCAGAACTGCCTCCAGCTCCAGGTTTACCTCCTACACATAAACACTAAGCATTACCTGCCACTCACTGACATTAACACAAAAAATGTCCTTACATCCCCTTACACTCCCCGGCTGCCACGTGGTGTGACCAGAGCTGAGAACAGCTGGAGCAGAAGCTGCTGTGTCCGTGCTGCTGTCGGTGGCTGATCAGGTGGTCAATTCCAGTGACTGCAGGTACATGGCCTCTTTAGGCTTGCTCATGGTTCCCACCACTTGCTTCAGCTGGTGGCCATATTGTGCTTTTTCTCCTCCATCCACTTATTGCTCCGTCAGGGCTGAAAAATTTCTGAAATATTGCTGCAGTTCCCCTTGAGAGGATGCAGGCTGCGACTAGGAGCTGTTTTTTTTTAGCTTTTTGCTGCTTTTCCGCATCATAAAAAGCTGTGTAACAGGAAATAGAATGATCTATTGTAGAGGAGCTTAGGTTCAACACAACCTCACTCTGCCATGTCTGACCACACCAGCCGTTCACTTTATTTTAGATGTTTTGAAGTTTTTAACTCTATGAACAAGCTAGGATTTTGTGGTAATATGAACTTGGATTTGTCGGTTATACAGTAGGATCTTTTTTAGGAGATTAGTTCTTATTAACATATTGTCAGGATTTAGTCTTGTTTAGATGTTTTTTACAGACCATGGGCGACATGTATGATTTTTCTCGCCCAGGCGCCATTTTTTTTGTGTGTATTTGTAGTATAAAATGCGCCTGAATCTATGAACCTGTTCTACTGCGGGTCATAAATTTAGCGCTTTCTAGCTACAAAGTGACACATCTGGCTCAGGTAAACTACTTTTTTATAATTGTATATTTTTATTATTTTTCAAGAAGAAAAAAGAAAATTTTTCAAACATATAAATGCTCATTGTAACAATACATAGATAGGCAATAAATGAGCCATAGGCTCAGCTAACAACAGGCGATGATTTAGCAAAATGTTATGCAAACAGATTTAGCTTACAAAGCTAATCCACCACCCTTAATAACTTGTAAGAATCTTAACATCTAAACCGTAAAGTTATAGCAGGTAAACCACTTTTAAAGTAGTTTACCTGTTCCAGCGGTAATGCTCCTGGATTTGCCGTACTAAAGCTATAAATATGTAGCTTCGCACAGTTGTAGTGCGACACGCCTCCAGCGCGCCCCCGATCTCAGGCACATTACAAAATGCCACGGGCACTCTGTAATGCGCCTGATACTGGAGTGCACCTGTTTAAAAATAGAGCGAACATGGCAGTGCTAGTTTTCAGGCTGAAAAGACGCCAGACTTCTGCCGCAGCCCCGTTCATACATCTCGGCCCATGTTCGTATTTTGGCCTTTCGGCTTTTTACCTGTTTTACATTTTTTCTTAGTGTTTTGTCTCAATAAAGATTTCTATGGTATTTGTATGTTTCTACAGTATTTTTATGATACTTTTTGGTTGTGAGACAATTTATGTGTCCTTTGGTGTTGGTGATTTCTACTTTCCAACAGTGATCTACTGGACAACCAGTAAACCAGCAACAGAGTGATGGGTATCCAAGCTCATTGCTCCATATAGCAGCAAATGCTAGCCTGTCTGTTCAAATCCTACAGCAGAACTTCTAAGGCACAAATTGCTAGATTGTAAAAAGATGTCAGAGCACATAGTGCATTACAGCTTGCTGCGTATAGAAAAGCATGGACAGAGATTGGTCATAGTACATCAGAACTGGACCCTGAAACAATAGGAAAAGATGTGATGAATCACATTTTCATTCACAGCAAGTGCATGGCTGCTTGTTGCCAAAGCAAGTGTGGGAAAGAGATGGCATCAGAATACTCTATAATAAAAAGGCAAGCTGGCAGAAGCAATGTGATGCTCTGGGTTCTACTGGGAAAACTTGAGTTCATGTTAATGTTATACTGATACATAAATGACAATAATATTCCCAAAATATCTTAACCTGATCGAACATTTGTGAAAAGTGTTGTAAAACCAAATCTGATTCATGGAGGACCTAAGTCAAAAGTTTTGCATAGTAGATTTGGAGGTTGAGTATTCCACCCATGTGCTTTAGGTCCTTTTAATTCAGAGGTAGATAACCTTTTTTCTGCCAAACGCCATTTACATATTTATTGCCTGATTTGCAGCGATTGTTCGGGCACCGCTCCTGTGCTCGCATGATTTTCATGACGTTCCTGGACATCATGGTGCATTAAAGGGCTTTGCACCATGACGTACAGGAACGTCAAGGAGAGTTAAAGGGTTAAGCAGTGAAAGATTGTTGTGCCCATCATTACTTTGCAGCTGGATTAATTCGTGTTGTAGGTTATCAGGCACACTATCTGGTTCAACCTGTGCCTGCTCTGAGGCTGAATTCACGGGTTCAGCTTTTAAGATGCAGTATTTGAAGCTCAAAATAGGAATGGATCATAACTGGAGAACGCATATAAAAAGGATTGTCTCACAATGCTGTTTTACAAAGCCACAGCCAGTTTCAGACTCACAGTCCCTGGTTAGGGTATAGGTGATTCTACTGCATTGATTGACATATCTTCTTTCTAGTTGAGCTTGTTAGAGTGGCATAAGTGCAGGAGGTTTGTAAATAGCAGTGCAAAAGTCTACAGAGCACTCAAGAGTTAAAGAGAACCTGCCACATAGTTTATGCCACCCTTTCTGAGCACAGCAAAAGGTAGTGACAGACATGCTGTTTCCAGCATTGTGTCCCTTGTTCTCTAAGATGTTGTAGTTTTAGAGCAGTTAAAGGGGTTTTCTTGCTACAAAGATCATATCTGTAATGATGGGGACAGTAAAAATAAACACTTTTGCAATTGGTTTGCATTACCTAAATCACTTAGTATAGCAGCTATGAGCTAATCTGTGCGTCTAAAGGTATTTCTGCAGCAAGTGGTCGGGCCACAACCCCTTTTCTGTGTTTGGCTGCCTGATATTTCATTCAGAACTGTTGGGACATGCCCCCTGTGCTGTGATTGGCCCTCTCACTCTGTGCTTACTCCCCTCTGAGCTGTGTAAATTGAAAGTGAAACTAGTTGCCTCAGCTTTCTATACTGTGTCTCTATAATAAAAACTTTCTCAGCTCCTCTGTATGTTCATTTCCCAGCTTTTTGTGAAGGATCTGGGAAATTACTGAGTCTGTAGCTGTTAGATTCACTTTCTCTCCCCATATAACACAGCCTTATACAGTCTGTTCCACTCTATCTCCTGCCTCATAACAGAGGGGGCTGGGGAGAGGGAGGGCACCATGCATTTCTTACATTAGTTTCATCAGTTCAGACTGTATGTATAAGTGCTTATAGCAATGAAGTTGTTTTGCTTACAGCAATGCAGGTGTTCTACTTACAAAGAGCTTTTGCAGCCTGAGAGGAAGGTAACAGCTCTTCAGGCATGAGAACCATTGCAGGAGGTCTTCCACTGCTGTTACCAGTGACCAGTCACCAGTCTTCAGTGAGGAAAGACATGTCTAGTGGGAGGAGAGACACGCCCCTGTTTTTGAAACTGTAAGAGAGATCAATAGCTCAAGTCTGCGAAAGCCAGTGATGAGAAAAAAAATATTACATCAATAAAATCAGGTTTATTTCTTTATTTTCGTTACACCCATACTATTGATCCTTGGCTAACGAAAAAAAAGAAATAAACCTGATTTTATTGAATTAATATTTTTTGATATTTACCCCCATATTATTATTAATTTTATATACACATCGGTACAACTTCGGCAGTATTATCATTTGATTTCGGCCATGTACAGTTTTATTTCAGATTGCATTAGAAAACCCATAGGAGCGTCGCTCGCTCTCCCATTGGTCCAAATAACTGCGCCTCTTTTAACTTAGCCAATCACAAACAGAGCTCTCTCTGCATTTCTTTTCCCATAGAACTGTATGAGAAAGTAGCTCGCGCTCTGATTGGCTAAGCTGGACGAGCCCCCGCCGCTTCAACCAATCAGCTCTTTTCTGCCTTTTTACTGTCTTTTGAACTTCTCCCGCCTTTGAATATGATTGGTCAATTTTTCTCCATAGGTTAGAATGGGCCACTGTCGCTCCTATTCTGATTTGGACTTGGTGTTATGCGCTCCAACTGTTACGAAGAGGCTTAAACAATTTGAATTAATGTATTTCCCGGCAAGTATCTCTATTGCAATTCCCTATGTAGCGCCGGTCTCGGCGACCAACGCGTTGTAAGGGATTTAACTGATTTATTTTTAGAGAAGGTTTCAGCGCTTTATCTGATAATGATTTACACTTAATAAAAATGAGTTTTTTATTCATACTCCATGCCGCACGGCGCTGAGAGCTGAGATTGCATTTCGCCAATCTCTCCATAGACTACTTTGGGAGAAGGAGCTTGCGCTATGAGTGGCTGGTATAGGCAAGCCACCTCTAGCTCATCCAATCAGCTCTTTTCTGTATTTTTACTGTCTTTTGAACTGTCCCGCCTTTGATTTTGATTGGTCAAAACTTCTCCATATCTTATAATGGGTATTTGTCGCTCCTATTCTGATTGGTCAATACTCCTCCATAGGATATAATGGGTCTTTGTCGCTCCTATTCTGATTGGTCAATTCTCCTCCATAGCTTATAATGGGTTTTTGTCGCTCCTATTCTGATTGGCTGGTTTATGCCGACCAATGAGAATAGCTTACAGAATTTGAAATTACTGTATTTCCCGCAATTCTCTCTATTGCAATTCACGATGTAGCGCCGGTCTCGCGTCAAAACGGGTTGTTTGGGATTTAATTGATTATGTTTAGAATGTTTGAGCTCTTTTTCAGAGAATATTTTACATTTAATAAAAATGTTTTTTTTTAATTCATACTCCATGCCGCATGCCGCTGAGAGCCGAGATTGCATTGCGCCCATCTCTCCATAGACTACAATGGGAGAAGTAGCTCGCGCTCTGATGGGCTGCGATAGCCAAGCCACCGCTAGCTCAACCAATCAGCTCCTTTTCAGCATTTTTACTGTATTTTGAACTGTCCCGCCTTTGATTTTGTTTGGTTCTAACTTCTCCATAGGCTATAATGGGTCCCTGTCGCTCCTATTCTGATTGGCCAAGATAGCCAAGCCCCCGCTAGCTCAGCCAATCAGCTCTTTTCTGCATTTTTACTGTATTTTTGAACTGTCCCGCCTTTGATTCTGATTGGTCAATAGTTCTCCATAGGTTTTAATGGTTCACTGTCGCTCCTATTCTGATTGGCCGGTTTCTGTCGACCAATGAGAATAGCTTTCAGAATTTGAATTACTGTATTTCCCGGCAATTTCCAATATCCTAATTCTTTATATAGCGCCATTCTAGATTTTTGGAAAGTGATTTTTTTTTATGTATTTTTTATTTTTGAGGATTGAGCTCTTTTCTGAGAATGTTTTCCGCCTTTATAAAGGCGATTTTTTTTATTCATACGCTGCACGGACATCTTTAATGATTTCTCGCTGTTCTCCAGCCTGTCTCGCATCGGAATACATGTGAGGCGCAGTCCCGCACAGCGCCCATGTCCCCGCACTGCGCCCATGTCCCCACACTGAGCCCCACACACTGGCGAGGCGCAGGGAACTTTTTCCCGCATGTATAAGCGCACCTCCTCGGATGGCGAATCTTAGGCGCAGCGCCGCACTGCGCCTAAGTCCCGCACTGCGCCCCCCACACTAGCGAGGCGCGGCGGACTTTTGCCCGCATGTATGAGTGCACTACCTCAGGCGGCGAATCATAGGCGCAGCGCTGCACTGCGCCTGAGTCCCGCACTGCGCCTCAAACACTGGCGAGGCGGACTTTACATAGAATGTATGAGCGTGCCCCGGCGCCAACATAAATCAGGCGCAGATTTCGCCGGAAAACCGGCGGAAAGGTGCGCCCCGACGTAGCGAGATTCATACTTGTCGCCCGTAGTGTTCAAGTACTAAAGCATTAAAACCTATCCTAAAATGATATAGTTGTAATTGTACCGACCTGCATAGTAAAGTTTTCCTGTCATATATGCCACACGGCGAACGCTGTAAAAATGAAACCCAAAAACAATGGCAGAATTGCAGTATTTTTCTCCATTTGCATGTCAAAATGCTAAAAAATCTGTGAAACACTTGTGGGTCAAAAATGCACAATACACCTCTAGATGAATTCCCGCATGCAACCTCATTAGCACCTGAACACACTTGGGCCCTCAAAAAGACTGGAGGACTGAAAGCCAGGACACGGCCAGGCACCGATATTTCATAAAGGTTTATAGGAGAACCGCTCATTACTGGTCTGCGGTGCTTTCATATTTTAAAATATGAAAGTTTCCACCCGTCCCGCTGCCACTCCCGAGGTTCTAGGCTGCAGGGTAAGGCAGAAACACAAAACTGGCCTTAGAAAGGCCATAGCATTGGTATGCCTGGTACCAGGACGTAGCTTAGGCCCATCCGGTTCTGATGGTACCACTGGCTCAGTTCTGCCCCAATACCCTGCCGTGGTACGGCCCTTTTTTGTGTTTCAGTCAGAAATGGCATGGCCAGAGAGGGAGGAGTTTTTAGACCATCCCAGGGTTGTGTGGGGGAGTGTAGGGGGCTGCCACGTGGGCTGTCCCATTACGGATATAAGCAGGAGCCCAGGTGTGCCCATTGTTGCATTCAGGAGGGGGAGTACCTGACATCACCATTCCAGAAGCATCCTACCAGAAGCAAGGCCACATTAGCCCCCCCCATGTGGGCCCAGTACCAAGCCAACCTCAGGTAACTGGAAAATCTTACTGCTGTTGTTTGTACCCATACTTATATTTGCAACTCTGACCAATATCTGTATAGTATTGTATATATTTGTCTAGTGTGCCCTCCAAGGTGAATTAAATCTATAAACTTTAATCTGAGCTAGTCTGTCTTGATAATTGAATTCACCTGCCTATTACTCGGTCTTAAATATATAGCTACCCCAAGGCTGGTTCCTGGCCTTGTTGTAAGATGGTAACGGACCGATCTTATAACCAAATGAGAACTGGTGGCAGTTTATTTGGCGTGGCAGAGCTCTGTTTAACCAGCGAGGGTAAACGGATCTCTCCCAGCAGTTCAGGGTTGTGGGCGAGTAGGGTGCCCTCTCGCCCTCTCTCTGGGTCTCCCTGTGCCTGTATGGACAGGGGTTAACGGAAACAGTATCTGGCTGACCTTGGGCACCCCTAGCGAGAGCGCAACGTCACGATGCACCCCAAGTCAGGCCGTCGACCCTCGAGTGGGCCGGCGCCGGGTTTTTTTCTTGACAGTCACTATATGTATTTAAGATGTTGGCTTGTAAACGTTGCTCATTGCACTTGAGGAAGCGCATCATGTGCCCGTGTGAAACGCGTAGTACCTTTGTTCTTATTTCTTTTATGCTTTAAATTTTATTTTTTTTAATGACTGTTACTTGCTGAAATTAAAACTGACATAATTTATTTGGGATGTTTCCCGATTCCTATTTTGTCAGCTTCAGCTGAAATTTTACTTATATTTTGGTTTGCATACCTACTGCTTGAGCGCCACCATAGGTCCATATTATATTCACCATAGGTCCGTATTATATACTCATTCAATTCATTCGCATGAAAGAAGGATACAGGTCATGGACCACAGAATAGTTAATAATTCAAAGAGGTACACAATAGCAAAGAGCTTGTAGTATAGTGAGGAACATAACCAGGGGTCATCAATGGAATAGCAGTTAGGGTATGTTCACACTGCGTAATTGCGGGCTGTACTTCGGGGTGTAATTGCGCTGTAAAATCATAGCACTCATTGAAGAGTGCTATGATTTTACAGCGTATTCCCCAATGCATACCGCTCATCAGGAGAAAGAAGTGACGCGCCAGGGGACGGAAAGTGGATGGGGGCCAGCACAATGCGTTTTAAAAGTACATGCTGGCCAGCGCGTACTTCTAAAACACCCGGTGTATAGCGGCGTGCACAATACATGCCACTATATGCTGGCTATAAGCCATGTAAACTCACCCTTAGGATGCCACAAACTGAAAGACAAGCAGTCAATACCTGATGGAAAATAAGTTCATGAATATCAGTGACTACAGAGAGCATACTTGGTCTCTAGTCCCAGCCTGAAAAACACTGATTTTAAACAGACTATGCCACAAAAAACGTAGGCAAGACAGCTCCTATATTAGGGTATCTGTCACTACTTTCTGCATAAATCTAAGGACAGATTCCTTTTCAAAGTATTTTTGAATAACATACGTTTGGATTGTAGCAGCAATGTTCCTTTAATACTTTGTGTGTGCTTGTCTATTTACCCATCCTGTTTGGTGATCCCGGGACCAGCATGTACTGTGATAATGAAGGCTATTTTCTTTGGTACATCTTAATACAACTCAAGACTCCTTAAAAGTAATTACACTTCAGTTGGAAAGTATATCCCGTTAAGAAGAACTCTTGGCTGCAACTGTGCTGCTCAGAGCGCAAGAACGCTAGTCACTTTATCTGACAGCAGATCGATAGTATGATGAACGATAGGTAATTGGGATTAGGATCTCATTTTTCTGTTTCACAGGAATATGGCATTTCGCTACTGTAATCTAGCTCTCGCTGCAGACAGCGCATATATTAAAAAGGCATTTGGGGAAATCTAAAAGTTCCATGTTCCTGCACCAATGACAGTCTCTGAAGATATTGGTATTCAGATCATATTTAAAGTGTAAAAAATAATTGAATGTGCCCAATGTAGAACACCAACATTCTCCATGCTGATGATAAGAATGCATACATTTTTCTAGAACCCCATTCCATATAAAAATTATTCCTCAAAATAAGTTACGGTTGTTGCACCATTTTTTTTTCAACGGGGTTGTCTCACTACATCAATTCATCCTACCTCAATCCAGAACCCCCCCCCCCCCGAAGCCCTAAGCGAAGGGGGACCATGACTTTGGGAGGGGGGATTCTAGAGCTCCCTTATAGTCTGGGAGTTTGGGGCTGTATAGCTGTAGGTATGTAAGCTGATGGATTCAGTGTATGTATAGTATATTTATTGTAAGTAATGTTGAGCAAAGGGGATAGGTTTTGAGAGGGCAGCTTCTAGTCCCTGCATTGTGCCTAGGCTCCTGTCTGTGTAGTTATAGTTATGAGCAGGGGGAGTTGTGTTATGAGAGGGAGGAGTGTGTGGATGGGGAAGTTACTATGAGGAGGGTGTGGTTTAGCTATAGATATACCTTCTGGTCTTCCTCTTCTACTTCCTCGTTCTCTCACCAAGAAGCAAGAAAAGATGTCCCTCCCACCCGCCCATATTTTAATGAATGCTCTGAAGCTTGTATTTAGCTAGGTTCTGTACAGTGACGAATGTATTATTGTATTGTTTTATATTGACTTTACAATCTACCTGTTTACAGACACAGTTATTATGATACTGATGAGTACTTGTGTTGGCATTATCCATTTAAGCCCAAGGGAAGGGCGATCCTTCAGCCATGGTTCCCTAGAGGTTTCCTCCACAGGGGGTTTTCCTCTCCTGAGTGCTGTAGGATGACTCCTAGTGAGTCTGGATCTGCTACTTGGTAAAAAAAAAAAAGAAAAAAAAAGAAAAGAAAATGCAAAAAATGAATCCTGGTATTATAACCGTCACAGTTTTTTATGTTGCAGTGCAGGATCGGGTGGAATTCGGGTCAAGTTATGGGGCAAATTTTTAATAATAGAGGAGGGTAAATCTAGGGGGTGAAGGGGTAGCTTTGGAAGTGGCCACCTTAAGGGGGTTTAAAATTTGGGAAAAAGGGTCCAGGGGCGGCAGGGTGGTTAATCAGGATGGGATTTTCAGTGGGTCTTGGGTGCCCCTAAACTGTAGGGGCCTGTAGAATGCAACCAAGCGTGCGCCCCTTTATTGCGTCGGGCCCGGGGGTCTGCAGGCAGACAGCTGGAATATCACAAAATTTGTCTAGCCCTCCACCTACCCCTTTCCCTGTTTTTTGACTTATAGGGCTTGAATAAAGCTGGGGCCCCTTTTTGACCCCAAAAGGGAACGTTTTGTCATTTTATTCTTGGGTTTAACTGGGTATAGTTTGGCGGGGGTTCATCCCCTATCCAAAAATATATTTTGGTTTCATTTTTAATTTTAAGACATGGGTTTGGGCTTTACCCTTTCTCTGAGGACACCAGTATGTCTATGCAACCAGGCTGACGCCTATCAGGAAAATCAAACAGGGCTGTACTATAGCGACCTAGAACTGATGCAGCCCTACAAGAGGGGATATCTCAAAAAGGTAGGACACTGTTAAGGACATAATTCAATGACTTGCTTTGAAAAATCTTAACAAAAAAAAACAAACCTCAGGGGAGTTCACAATGTATGCGGAGTCACTACTTTTTGCAGTACAAACGTGTCTTTTGGGAATCGCCTAATACGGGTTTACAGGGGGAAGAAGCTAGGATTACCGAATTTGGCCCCACTTGCCCGATTAAGGCCAAATACTGGGGGAAATCTACGAAAACCCCGGTGAACTACCTTATATAGACAACCCCTTTTAAAACAAACACATTGGAAATTTTGCAAAGTGCCTTCAAATAAACTACAGTATAAGTTGCTTGGCACACTTGTATGCAAAGAGTACCTCAGTGCTGGGTCATAAAAAAAGTCCACGATATCAAAAAAATAACAACTCGCACATGAGTTTAAAGAAACTTTTATATTATTTTTTAATTTATTTTCTATACATGCAAAATAATCAGAGCCTCAAAAATTGTCTCAAATATGACAGTTTTCCAAATAGGAGAAAAGCGACTTTCAATGAGCGTTTTCGGTCGAATATAGACCTTTCTCAATTTGTCGCTCAGTATAATGTGCGGGAACTATACAGAAAAAACTTTGAGATCTCGTTCACATATCTTGCGAAAATGTTTAAGCTGCCAGACTTTCGAAAACGTTCTACACATCGGGCATTCACTATTATTCTGCTTTACCTCACAATTGAGGAGGTATACGAATAGGAATAGACGCCGCACGTTTGAGACCACTGTTGGAAAACGTGGGCAGCTTAAACATGTTGATCAAGATATGTGAACGAGGTCTCAAAGTTTTGTTATGTATGATAATAGATAAATGCTTCTTTAGGGATCTCGATTGTACGGATCTATACAGGCTCCACAATGATAGAAATAACAACCATTCTTCGGCTATTGAGAAGGAGGTAAGGACGGCCGTGCTCTGGCAATAGAAATGATGCACCACTGGCATTTCATTAGTTTTTCTGCACAGTTTACACGAGTCAAAATTTGATGGTATGGTCTACATTCTGACCGAAAAATCGCTCATGAAAAGTCGTGTTTTTCCTATTTGGAAAATCCCCATTTTGAAAAATTTTTTGGGGCTCTATTATTTTGCATTATGAAAATAAATAAAAAAAATATAAAAAGTTTTTTTTTAAACTCATTGGGGGTTTTGTTACTTTTTCAAATAAACTATGTTCAGACAATGAGTAAAATGTATTTGTCAGATTTTCACAGGATTTTCCTTTGAATACGTCAGACGGCGCGTTTTTCAGTGAGTATTTCACATGGATTTTGGTAGTTTTTTTGGGGCCGGATTTACAGTGGAAAACATCCGTTTAAATTTCTATGGGGTTTTGGACGCTGATCCATGTCCAAAATGTCAAACAAGTGTTTTTTGATGCATTTTACACAAGTATTTTACTGATCCCCTTTGACCTCAATAGTAAATTTTCCGCATGGAATACGTTTTTTTTACTCTTAAAAAATATGCGTTATTTTCTATTGAATTCAATGGGGAGAATTTAGTTTTGGTTTAGACGAGTTTTTCATGTCGGATTCTGCGTGGATTCCGACTTGATATACTCATCTTGTGGGCAGACTCTAATAGTGATAATAAATTGTAATCTCAAACATTCAAGCTCACATCCCTAAGTAGCCTGGAATGTTACATGACCTTCATCTATTGTAATGCAAGTACAAATAAAGGCAGGGCTGGCATCAGCACCCGGCTTACCCGGGCAAGTGCCGGGGTCCACATCACTTATAGGGGCCCCCACACTTACCCAGGTAAGTGGGCCTCGGGTCCAACGCAGCGCAGCCACCGTGGCCCCGTAGTGCTGAACCAGGCAGTGGCATGATGAAGTGAGCTCATCGTGCCGCTGCCTCTCCTCGGCCGCAGAAGAGGAAGGCGCTCGGCTGCGGAAACAGGTAAGGTGAGTATTATTGTTATTATTTTTAATGGCATTTACCTGCCTAACTGAGGGGACATATATGCCTGCCTGAGGGGACCTATATATACCTGCCTTACTGATGGAACATATAAATACTTGCTTAAGGAGACCTATATATACCTGCCTACCTGAAGGGACATATCTATATACTTGCCTGAGGGGACATATACTGTATATACCTGTCTAACTGAGGGGACATATATATGAAAACCATCCTTCTTCTCCATGAAGAAAAACCCAGCACCAACTGGAGAGGATGACTTGTGGATAAAGTCTTTTTCAAGTTCTCTTTGATGTAGTCTGACATAGCCTGTATTTCAGGCACAGACAGAGGGTATACTCTACCGCCAGGGAGTGTCATGCCAGGAAAGAAGTCTATCAGACAGTCATAAGGCTGATGTGGTGGAAGGGTCTCTGCTTTCTTCTTATGGAAAACATCTACAAATTCTTGATATGCAGAAAGAAGACTCTGAAGGCGAGTCAGGAGCATTTGTAAAGGGACGAAGCGCACCAGACGGAATGGCATAATACTGCGGTAGTGGCACTGTTGTCCCCAACGAAAGACCTTACCGATTTGCCATTCAAGTATGGGGGCATGGAGTTGCAGCCATGAGAGACCCAGGAGAAGTGCAAAAGTAGACTGGGGAATTATGTAAAACCAGATCTTGTGAGCTGCCCCAACCTGAAAAATCAAGGGTTCAGTGCAATAGTGTATGTAGCCCTTAAAGACTTCTTCATTAATGGAAAAGATTACCAGAGGCTTATTTAGATGAATCACTGGTGAACGAAATCTGGAGATTAAAGACTAGTTGATGAAATTTCCAGCTAAACCAGAGTCCAAGAACTTGAAACTTGAAAGTGGACACCGGATGGGAGGCAGAGCATGTCCGGCATGGTCATGCGAGGAGAGAAAGCATCTTCACCTAGGATCACCTCTACCATGAAGCTTAGGGGCTGAAGTTTCCCGGGCAAAGAGAACAATTCTACAGAAAGTGAATCTGGCTGCCACAATACAAGCAGAGATTCTGGTGTTGTCTGCGACTGTGTTCTTCCTCAGACAAATGGGTGCGCTCAACTTGCACAGGTTCCATCACGAAGTTTAGAAGACTGGGGCTAGTCAAGGAAGTCTACAGGGCCAGAAGAATTCTTATTGTTGGCGGAGCTCCTGTTGACTCTCAGTATAATGGATATTGATTCTGGTTACTAAACGGATGAGGTCATCCAGAGAGGTTAGGAGGTCTCGGACAGCCAGTTCATCTTTATTTGTTCTAGCAAGACCTTCCCAGAAAGAAACCACAAGAGCCTTATTATTGTAGGCTAGCTTAGAGCACAGTGTATGGAACTGTACAGCATATTGCCTGACTGTATAGTCATCTTGACGTAGGTGGAATAGATGACGTGGCAGACGAAGCACGCCCAGGATCTTTGACAACATTGCAGAAAGCACCCAAGAAGAGTTGAGAATTAAGCGTTGACAGATCC
This sequence comes from Phyllomedusa bahiana, assembly GCA_025379985.1. Taxonomy (NCBI): domain Eukaryota; kingdom Metazoa; phylum Chordata; class Amphibia; order Anura; family Hylidae; genus Phyllomedusa; species Phyllomedusa bahiana. The sequence goes on from JAODAL010011372.1 coordinate 91,892, forward strand.
CCTCGCTCGCAGAGAGGTGTGGCCCAGGCTAGGGCCTCGCTGCACATCAGACTTACTATGAAGGCCACATTTGCACGTTCAGTGGGGAACTGGTGCGCCATCATCTCCAAATGGATCATGCAAAGATTTAGGAAACCGTATCAAGTCTTCAGGTTCCTGTTATAGCATGGTGGCAAAGACAGGTGCAGAGTCTGACTAGTGGGTACAGCAGGAGGAGGGATCGCCACAGGTGGAGGAGCAGGTGCGGCCATGGGGAGGCATGTGGCTAAGTCCAGTAGCATATTGTACAGTTGCTCCTTGGAGTTCTGGCAGGGGTACCCTGGTGGGATCCATGACCAGTTGTACTGTCAAGAATGGAGGATAGTGGATTCTCTGGGTCATCGCGAGAAGATGGTATGAGAGACCCCAGGGACCAGAGTCCAAGAAGCCTCGGTCCCCACCTGTGCCTGCCTCAAGGCTGGTTGGGCTTTGCTGCGGGGGACTCCCAGGTTGCTACCCCTGACATGATCACTTGCGGTGATGGCCAAGGTGCAGCGAGATACAAAGGGGTCAGGCCAAGGCATAGTCAGGTCCAATGCAAAAAGGTCATGGCAGGTGGCAGGCAAACGAGGTCAAAGTTCAATCAAGGGGTTAGAACACAGAAGATCACCAAGTAACACCAACAACTAACAAATGAGTGGGGGGGAAGTGAGGTAATAAGGGTCAGTGCCCAGTGATCATCCTATCAGCTGTGCACTAGCACTTTAAATCTCAGAGAGCTGGCACGCACTCTAGAGAGTGGGTGAACATACACTGGTTAGCAGCTGGAGGACAGAGCGGAGCAGGACCGGAGATAGGTAAGTAGTGACAGCCCCAGGGCAGGCAGACACCAGCACAACAGTGTTCCAGAGCAGACCACGGCATGCTTCTTGATACCATTCTAAAACACAAATCCTTTTTATACATTATTTAGTTTACTTACATTTTCCTATAAAATGTTTTTATACACCTTTGAATTTATTCTTCCTTCAATGATTAAAAAGCGCCCAGTATTGTAAGCGCGGGACGACGACACGTAATCCATAGCTCTCTATTAGAGCTATGGATAACTGTAATTGCAATCCAACAAGCACATTTTTTGTGTGCCATATGTGTTGGTTTTAATTCTGTGTAGTGAAAGTAAGATGCAGCACTTCACTTGGGACTTAATTTAAATCATATCTTCTTTTAAAAAAAACTTCTGAAATGCCATAGTGACATATCATAAATTCAGAAGTGTATATTAAATTTCCTGGACCCCACTACAAAATCTAAAAAGGGCCCCCACCTACCATGTGCCATTTATAATTCTGTTTTGTTATGTGGTAGAGGGGCATTTGGGACCCATCAAGATGTAGGGCCTGGTAGCATCTGTTACCTCAGTACCCCATATATATGCCTATATATTGGTATAACCTTGAAAACAATATAGAATGCAGCGCCCATACAAGTGTATAGTAAAAATTCAAATATTTACTTTCACAAGATTAAAACAGCTCGAAGCGTGCAATGTCCATTCCAGTCACACCTTATACACTGCCTTTAGTGCTGTTTTAATTTATGGGAGATAAATATAATAATTTTTTATACACATTTTCTGTTGCTGGATTCCATACAGTTGGTTTTGAGTCTTGCTGTGTCCCAAAATCCAACGGGATTTCCATTGACCGACCTACAGAATCTGTCGGGTGTGAATTGTACTGCATTAAAGAGGGTGGCAAGCCATATTCCCAATCCATCGTGATACACCCAAAGTATCCAAATCTAATAATTCTACTGTTTATCACCTTGTTACTTTTCATCAGTATATTAGGAGCAACTACAAAAGTTCTCCATTTTGATTAATGTACTGAAAAACTCCTGATACTGTATCTTATCATCCCATATCACTGTGGTGAAGAGTAAAGTAATAGATTGAAGTTGTCTTGCAAAAAAAATAATCTTAAATTAAGAAATCAAAGAAACACAAAATGAATGTATATAGTGTAGAAATTTTCTATTCAATTCACAACTGTGCATGTGGTGAATTTTGCATTTCTCCAAATTGAAGCAGAGATCTTATATAATATAAGCCAGCATAGAGCAACCCTTACTGCCCCACTTCTGCAGCCAATCTCATTTTTATTTGTTTATATATATTATCCCATAGCCCTGAAGCAAGACTGCTGCTTTAATCAATGTAGTTTGTGTGCACGTCCTTTGGGACAGAGATGCCGACTGGGCTATTAGCTATTTCACGTCCAGGAAACCTGTTCAGCAACGCTCTGCCAGTTTTCTTTGTAATGAAAAAGTTCAGGAGTCACTGGGAGGCCAGCAATGGGATTCATATGCCAACCCCAGACAGGAAAACGGAACTATAAACATTTCATTGAGCTGTAACATACCCGCATAGAGAATAGGACCCTATAGGGAATTGTGTAGAAAACAGTTTGTATAAGGAACTTCCCGTTAATCCATTTAGCGCTGGAGAAGGCTCCTACATTTAGCAATGAGTGAGGTGTTAAAGCCATAGCTCTAAAAAATTTTAGTGGAAAATTTACCAGCAGCACACTTTCTATAATACCATCTTTGTTGTTTAGAATGTGTATAAACCCTATAAAGAGCACAAAGTATAACTATGTGTCAAATAACTTCATCTTTATATTTTTGAGTGTACACCAACTTTCACTAAGATTTACTGATTTACTTTTTAAATTATGATGGATGGTCAACAACTTCTCTGTTACGTTTAAACATAATGTAGAGGGTGCATGTTGGCAACTGCTGTGATATCCATTGTACATGTAACAAAACCATCGACCCACATTCATAATGAGGTATATACAAGGTTATGATGTACACTGTGTTGATAAAATGGTCATGGGCATGGTAGGAAAATAGGGAAAAAAAAGATGGAGCTTTTCTAGTTCTAAAAAGTATAGAATTCCTTTCTTTAAATTCAAGAGCACAATTTTTAATAAGTTTGGCATAGATAAATCCAACCTTTACTTACCTGGAGGTAAAAAACACATCACACTGCACAAAGAGGTGGGACCCTCACTGTGTAGATAGTTAGCAGGAATCCATGTATTAACCTCGACACTCTCCTAGACCACCATGGAACCTTACATTCACCCCCTCACTTCCCTGGACCACCAGGGAAATAAGCACTACACTGCTGTAGACCACCAAAGATCCTTACATTTACCCTACAACTGTCCTAGACCCTTGGGTATACTTACATTAACTGAGCTGGTCCTTTCAGGCTCCTCCAAACTGGTTGTCAAAATAACAGTCAGATCTAAAGAACCAGGAAGAAGTGGGATCCCAACTTGGTTTCCCTGAATTCATCTGTAATCAAGGTGTTCCTCTTTTCACTCTTGTGTATATTATAAATCATTTAAAGGGGGACAGCGAATATAGCAATTAATTTCAGGAACTATTTGGTGTGTTAGAATTAATTTCAGGGGGTAAAGTGTGTAATATAATTTATTTCAAAAGGACACTGTATAATTGAAATAATTTCAGGGAGTAAAGTATATATATTAATTTGAAAGGGCAGAGTTTGTGGTAACATTATATTCAGGGTAAACAGTGGATGAAGTTGTTTTGAGAGGCATAGGGAAAGGAGCTTGTCATGGTTTATAAGCTGAGGATATGCTACAAAAGTGAGGAACCAAAAATGCCTGTGTGCCAAATCGTAGAGGCAAGAAGTAGCTAGAGGAAATCATGGCAGTTTGGGTCAGATGAGGAAGAAAATAATAGACTCTAGAGACATCACCTGTAAGTCACTGAATGTTATTGTGTTTTCTGCCTTTCACTGCATCACATCAGCACTGTGTTTACTTGTAACATCTGCAATTTGTGAAACTACAACTTCCAGCATTCCCTTACCATTCATTGTTAGGCCACACTGGGAGCTGTAGTTTCACATGGTAAAAATGTATGTGGCAGCTTACCCTGACTTGGCATTTGGTATGTTTGATATGTAAAATTGTATAAACAGGAAAAAATTTGTGGCACACTACGTTACAGACATCATGTCAAACAAGTAACCTAATGTTAAACATTCAAGTTCCAACCCTGTATTAACTCACTCACTGCCCTAGATCAGATCCCTCTATGCCCCACTCACTAGCTACAAAGACTTAGAGGGAACATTTTCAGCAATCCAACCGAAAGTGAAGACAATAGTATCCTGGAAATATACCTCCTGTCCAGCATGTATTATTGGAGGTGACCGCCATATGACAAAAGTCTGAAATTAGGAGCAGGTTGCAAAATATAGGAGTCTGAAAATTAATGAAGGAATAAGGATTGCATACAACTTTTAAACCTCAAGATAACTGCTAACATACATTTCTCACAAAAAGTTAGGGATATTTGGCTTTTGGTTAAAATTTCAGGATGAACATAAAATTTCTTGAAATTTTTCTAAATGAACTTAATGAGATCATCTCTAAACTTTAAGTTGGACATTGTCCAGCTGTCCAGTGCTTCAGTATCTTTTGGACTACTTTCTGATCTCAAAGAGCTTAATGGCAAAATTCACAACAGGTGTTTGATTCCTGAATCACCCAATAACTTAAAGAGATCAATTTGAATTGGGATTTAAAAAGCCCTCCTCATCTTGCTGTTCAGATTTTGACATCATAGGGCCAAGACAACATCTTACAATTGATTGACAGTACCTCACCATTGCAAGTGGCCACTGAGCTTAGAGTATCACAGAGTGTCATCACCAGGTTTCAACAAAAATACAGAAAGACTGGAAGAGTCACAGAGAGGCAGTGGATGTTGTTTAGCATGCAGATGGTTACGAATGGTCTGACGCAGGGTCATTCCTAGTCTACATTGCACTGAGGGCGGGGTGAAGAAATGCCTACCTTAACATGTTGCGCCACATGTGACGTATTGCACCACCATCAACCAGTGCCTGGATATATAAAAAGGTATAACACAATATTCTACGGAAAATAATAGTCAGGCAATTACCAAATAAGACTGTGACACGAAACCAGAATCCCACGGACAATATTACCAATAATCCAACTAAAACCACATAGTAACCAAATAATACCGCCACATCATGACAACATATCACTACAACATAGTGAATGAAAAATACCACAACACTATGACCACATATCACCACTATATAGTGACTAAATAATACTGCCACACCATGAAAACATATTACCACTTCATAGTGACTAAATAATACTGCCATACCATGACCACATTAAAGCACCACATAGTGACTGAATAATACTGCCACACCATGACCACATAAAAGCACCACATAGTTACTGAATAATACTGATACACCATGATCACATATCACCACCATATAGTAACTGATTAATGCTGAAAAATCATAACCACATATCACCACCACATAGTGACTGAATAGTACAACATACTATTACTGAATATAATCCATTAAACTACGACCAATATTACCACCACACAGTGACCATATAGTGGTGGATACCAGTTGTACACAAACTCTGCAGACATAAGTGATTTCAGTAAAGTTACATCCATGAACTCACAGCAGACTCTGTAGAGTTCTTCTATGCATTTAAGAGTTGTTCTCTTCCCTTTTTCTTTTCCATCTGTCCCAGACCGCTGTGATGACTTCTCCCAACCATGACTCTTCACTGTAAAATTTACAAAACAAACATCTTAGACTTCTCACTTTTCCAGAACTTCCCTACAAATTCCTATCTCTGCACAAACTCCCCATCTATAGCGCCTCTAATGGTAATAATGAATCCTTTGTGCCTCTAACAATGAAGGTGCCGCCAAATGGCTACTGAGCTCCCATTTGCGCACCAAGTTTTAGTCTTGTTTTGTTTTCCCATAGGAGGTAGTCAAATCTCCCAATATAGTATGTAGATAGGTAGACTTATAGATCCCCCAATAGGTAGGTATCTAGGTCTCCTATTAAGTAGATATGTAGTTATATATAGGGCCCCTCTAGGTAAAGATATGCCCCCCTGTAGGTAGAATTATATGCCCCCTATAGGTATAATTATTTGCCCCAGTAGGTAAGTATCTGCCTCCAGTAGGTAATATTATATTCCCTCTATAATTAGAATTATTTGCACCCCTGTAGATAAAACGATTTTCCCACAGTAGGTATATTTCCCCTGGAGGTAGGTATATGGTCCCTGTAGGTAGTACATGCCGCAAGTAAGTAGGTGTATAGCCCCTGTAGGTAGGTATATGGCCCCTGTAGGTAGTATATGCCCCAGTAGGTAGATATATAGCCCATGTAGGTAGGTTTATGGCCCCTCTAGGTAAGTATATGGCCCCAATATGTTGGTATATGGCCCCTGTAGCTACAATTATTTATACGTAGAAAAAGAAAAAAAGTTACTCACCTTTCCATGTTCCCCCACCGTGCTGCTAGCTCCAGGAACTGGTGAACAGCGTAAGTGGCACACTGCTCCTGGGCCAAAAGCTTAGGCTTCCAGCTAAGAAGATCCAACGTCACAGGGGGTGTGATGAAAGCTTTGTATCAGAACCCTGCAATGCCGATGTGTATATACAGTGCTCTGTCCTGCCTTCTCTCTGTATGAGCAACTGTGTGTGTGCAGCTGCTGACTCTGTGCAGAGACAGATAGTAATCGCTGGGAGGTGTTCCCACCCGCGCCCCCCCCCCCCCCCCCCCCACCGTATAGAGCGTAGGTGTTGTGCCCTTGATGAGAGCCCGCCTCGTCTGCCCATAAGAACGGTCCTGGTCTAATGTGACACTTGTTTACCTCTCGCCTCTCTTACAAGTGCCTGGAGTTGAATGGCATTCATCATCTGGCCCCGCCAGGCATTGTTTACAACAAACCGATTTGTGATGCAGACACTTCTTTGCCTTTCTATGCCTCTTCCACACACACATTTGCTCCTACAGAGAGAAGACAGGACAGAGCGATGTATATACACATCAGCATTGCAAGGTCCTGAGACAAGGCTTTCATCACATCCCCTGTGACGTTGGGTCTCCTAAGCTGGAAGCCTAGGCTTTTGGCCCAGAAGCAGTGTGCCGGCGTAAGAGGCATGATGACTTTATTCCACTTATGTCAGCACTAGGCTTCATAAGAGAGGTGGTCCTAGGTGAAAATTCTTCCTCTTCTCTTTTGACCATGTTGGTGACACTTAGCGGCCCAACTGGGGCCAAATTTCAAGTCTCTGCTTTCTTCGATTCTTGCTCTGCCAAAAATTTTCTTAATTCTTCCTTGATCTCCAGATTTCGTCTCCCAGTGATTCCTCTTGAAAAACCTTTGAATATTTCTTCCTTTAATGGAGAACTCCAAAATGGCACCATCCAATATAACACTAAACCACTAAACCTCTGTTGCTGCTGGTTGGAGTGTCCGACAAGGAAAAAATCTGATTCCTCGTGATCCTGCATTCTATTTCTGTGGTTTTCCTGGGTCTCCCATGGCTGCAGCTCCACGCTCCCATACTGGACAGGAAAACAGGTGAATTACTTGCTGGGTCAACAGTGCCATTCCCGGTGTCTCATGCATCTTTGTCTGGTGCGACGCGCTTCTCCATCAACGACCTCAAATAATATGTGGATTTCTTCAGTGAGAAACAAGCAGACACTGTCCTGCCAAGTTGGGCCTATGACTACCCGATAGATCTCATTCCTGGCATGACACCTTCTCGAGGAAGAGTGTACTCAAATCCAAGCCATGTCGGCCTATATCAACATTAATTTACAAAAGAGCTTTATCCGCAAGTCATCTTCTCCTGCCAGTGCCAGGATTTTCTTCATAGAAAAGAAGGATGGATCTCTTCACCCCTGCATCGATTCTCAGGGGTTAAATAAGATCACTGTCAAGAACCAGTGTCCATTTCCCCTGATCTCCAAGTTCTTTGACTGACTAGGTGGAGCCAGGATCTTCACCAACATCGACTTGTGAGGAGCCTATAATTTGATTTGTATCCGTGAAGGTGACGAATGGAAGACCACTTTCAACATCCGTGATAGGCCTTTTGAGTATCTGGTGATGCCTTTCAGTCTTTGGAATGCTCCAGTCATCTTCCAGAACTTTGTCAATGAAGTCTTCTAGGACCTCTTATATGCTTGATGATACCTTGATCTTTTCTCCAAATCTTAAGTCTCATGGTGACCATGTGTGGCTGGTTCTAAGATGCTTACGGGCCAACAACCTCTACGCTAAACTTGAGAAATGTGTATTTGAACATGTGACCCGGGGTAAGCTCTACTGTCACTGTTCTACAAGTGTAAATTAGTTACTTCTCCTTGGCCATTAGAGGGCGCCAGAAGTACCAGCACACAGCAAAGGTTGGTTGTACAGCACAGGACTAGAACAGCAAACCTAGTGTTTGTGCATGCTAGAAAAAGGGGAGGAGACAGAAGTTGCTGGACCACTGTTGGAGAGTGGATTCTGGTAATTAGGTCCTATGAACCCGAGTGAAGGGCACA